>VXAU01006173.1:2096116-2151554 GCA_013399695.1 Formicarius rufipectus | reverse complement strand
AAACTATTTCTTCAAAGAAGTCTCACTTGAAGTACCCATAATAGTTAAAATTTTTATGATCTCTGCCCAAGGGTATGTAGACTGAACATTGTTTATCTAGCATTTTCCAATAGTACTAAATTAATACACATACGACCTTTAAAAAAAGGCAGTCTTCACAGAATATTATTAAAAATTCAGTAAATTTGCAGGCTCAAGTTGCTGTAGGAAACCACCAATGTTGTTTCTATATAGCATTAATTAAGAGGTCAAAAACTGAATGTTTCAAGCAGCTTGGTCATAGTAAATCCTACTTTTAAGAGTGTAGCTTCATTGTCTTTTGCTCATGGGTTGGAGAGGATCTGAGCACGCTGAAATTAACTGAGATGGGCTGTTTTATTAGTGGTAGCTTGTTAGTTGGTGTTTCTCCTCTGGTTTTGTAAGTCATTCTGAATTATGTTTCTGTGTGGAGGAAGAGAAATTGAATTCTCTGTCCAAGTTACTTTTTCATGCTGGCCCATAAAGTGTATTTATACCCTTTTGTAAACTGCAATCTTGGCTTTCATAATTTTAAAATTAATTTATCTCCCTATTGTTCAGACCTAGTCCATTTTAGATCTAAAATACTTTCTTCACATCAATATCCAAGTAATGGGAAGAAATAATATTAAAAATTCTGACTTTTCTACATTGCTAATCAAATATTTTCTGTGTGGTTTCAGAAGCAGGATTTTTGTTACATGTAGTGGTTTTTTCAGCCGTTCTGAGGCTTGATTATTGTAAATCCATCATTTGATTCCTTGTAGTGTGATTAATCTCAGAAAAATGAAATGAAATGTGCAAATTTATAGTTTGTATCCTGACAATCTTTCAAGATATGTCCCATCTTTCGAGTGAGTTTACTACAGGCAAATAACGTTCTCCATCATTTAAATGTTTGTGTTCTTGGCATCCTGTTTGCTGATCTGTAACCTGGCTGAACATATTTCCTGATCTAAGACAGAAAGTGGAAAGCAATTTATATGCTTCCCTTAGCTCTATGAGGTGGAACAGCTTTTACTGAAGTTTTTTTCACTTTCAGGCTTATAGGATTAATTAGTAGCTATTTTGTAGCTCATGGCAAGTGATGGATTTCTAGAGTTCTTGAGCGGTTTGTAAGCAATTCTTAACTTAAGTGTTTCACTGCCTTCTGCTTTCTTTAATGGTATTGGCTTTACTAAGTTTATTCTTGATGCAAATTTTTGAAGGCAGAGTTACCAGGCTCTGATTAATTAGATGACAATAACTATTGATGATGATTGGAATGACTGAAGTAATGGCTGCAGTAGCCAAGGCCTCTGGCTGCGAGATAACAGTCCAAGGCCAAATCCAGACTGTAGGCGAAGTTTCCCTTTTTTTCCTCCTGGAAAACCCTGGTAAAGCAATCAGGATGCAAATGGGACCAAATCCTCTAACAGCAGCCATATATTGTTTCCACCTATAATATATTATGTCCAATAGACCTAACAACTCAAATATAATCAGAAATTAAAATTGTCAGCCCTTCCGACTTTGGGTTATGTGTTTCATCCATTAAAAGCCATTGGGAAGCTTATGACAGAATTCAGGGAGACTATACTAATTTTTTGCTGATTTAATACTGTACATGTCCCCTAAGTGTATTGAGCTTCGTAAGGCTGCTGTAGCAGTCTTAAGTACATTAGTTATAGGATTTAAGAACAAAGTTCAAATGAAAAGATGCTGTAAGCTTATTTTATATAGAACATTAGACTAGACTTTGGTAGCCTGAATAATATTGTAAAAAAAAAATGCAGAGGTATGTCTTCCCCAGTGTCTTGGAAGGGACAGGAAGTCTTCCAAGACTCAGAAAATGCTCTAATAAATTTTATGGGCAAGATAAGTTGGGTGATGTTTGGTTTGGAGAGTTTTATTATTTTTAAATAATTATTTAACTCATTTCTAGACTTCCAAGTTTTCTTGTTAGTTCTGAAACACTCGTTTGGGTGTGGTATCAAAAGGAGGATAACCCCATTAAAAATTAAAAATTGATTTTTCTTTGCTTTTTTTTTTGTTTTACTACAAACATCAGGAGAAAACACAAATACAGAAAGACTTGTGGAGAATTGAAGATGTTACAGCTGGCTTGAGTGCAAATAAAGCAAACTACAAGACCATAGTAGATTCTATTAAGAATCCAGGTAAGGACAATGTAATGAAAAAACATACAAATGCAACTGAAGCTTTGGATCTGTGCAAATAGTCTGGAAGTTTTTTCTACTGCAGAAAATCCAGTTAATTCTGCTATTGGATATGTTAGAAATCTTTGTTGGTTGAGCACAGTGATTTGGCATTTCTTTTCTTGAGGTGACAAAAAGGCTTTTTGTTGGTTTTTTTTCCACATACTGATGACAGTAAAATATAAGAAGCCATGATAAAAGGGAACAAGCATAACAATAATGGTCTAAGGTCTTCAAATTGCAGAGGGAGTTCCTGTCATATGCCAGGCTCATAGCAGCATAGTATCTGGTCTCTGTTCTGTATTCTGTCCAGGAATTCCTCTGTGGGTTTTCCCCACTGGGATTTTTGTTTGGTTTTTTTTTTATTTTCCCCTTGGATGATGCCCAACTGCCCTTGCTGCAGTTGTCTTCACCCTCCCTCTTCAGGCAAGTGTTTGGTGGGCAGAGCAACAGCATCAGCTATGGAAGGGAAAGTGTATGTGGTCTGCATTTCAATGGCTTTATTACATTTCAAAGAAAAGACCTAATGCCTACTGTAAGTGCATTCTATATTTAAAGTATCTTTGTTCATCTTTTGCATACAGAGATAAAATAGTTCTGATAGTGAGGTCTCATTTTATTTATGGTATGGCTGTGAGTGCCTAGCTGTGTCTGGATCTATAGGCATCCTAAGGACTCTGAGGCAAAAGGCCAAGTACAGCTTGTGAATGCATTTCATACGACTCCCAGGCTTTTCCTTCCTTCCCTCCCACTGCACTCTACAAGACATTTTACTGGACAGTATTAAACTGTGTGGTTTTATTTTTGGCCTGAAAGACTTGCTAGATCCTCATCAAAAGATGTTTTCCACTCTTGCTACCATGTAACAAACAAACTTTTTTTTTAATGTCTGAAATCTCCTTTTTGTGTTGAAAGCAATTTGCAGAGTGCTAGGGCTGCTTATGAAGTTTAAGGCTGTCAATTGCTATTCTTGGGAACATTATTGATAGGAAACAACACCTAAAACATTTGTCTGTTTTTCCCCTAGAGAGAAAAACAGTGCCTTCATTTTCTCAGTCTTCAGTGCCTTCCTCACCAGCTCCCCTTGCAGCTGTGGAGAGCAAACATCCTGTTCTGCAAAGCCCTCCACGCAGTCCCATTAAATCCCCTCTGGAGGTCAGACTGTATCCACAGCCTTATTTCCAGACCAGAACACAGCACCAAGCACAGCAGCTGAAAAAAGTCGAGCCACCTCTTCAGTCACCAGTTAAGCTCAAGCCAAAGGTTGTAAGTACTGCTCTTGTGAGATTCATTCACCAGTGTTTCCGTTTCCCTCTGGCAGGAACAGTGAAGGTATCATGGTTATGAAGTGCACACAGTGTGGAGGGAGAGACTTAGGATGTTTGTATGGGATCTGAGCAGTAGTACTCACAGCAGAATACATATGTGTAACCTGGAGGTTTATGTGCAGTGACCGTATACTGTTTTAGAACTTGTAAATTCACATCTTTTCTTGGGAATGCTTTGTGGCTGATTTCTTGGGTCTCGTTTGGGTTTTAAAGCCTCAAGCTCCTGGTATGAACAGAAGAGAGCATGCTAAAGCAGTCAAAAATAACATACAATGCAAAGAACTTTCAGTTGATGCCAGACTCTTTTCAGGCTGTTTACCCAATACCTATGCTTTCCTGTTACCAGGAAGATGAAGCACCACCCAGACCTCCTCTCCCTCAGCTGTACAGTCCTGATGATCAGCCACCAGCTGTCCCACCTCTCCCGAGAGAAGCCACTGTCATCAGACACACATCAGTGCGGGGCCTCAAGCGTCAGTCAGATGAGAGAAAGAGAGACAGAGAGCTCGGGCAGTATGTAAATGGAGATTACAGGGTGAGCACTCATACTCCTGTACACCTGCACTTAAGAGATATGTGAATATGTAATAAAAGATACTACTCTCTGTAAATTGTATGGCTCTTTAAATCTGGTGACAATGATACATAATGGCAGAGAGAAATTTAGAAATCCAGAAAAAAAAAATTAGGATTTGTTTTAAGATTATTAAGATATGTTGTCTGTGATTTCATATGAGCTGATGAGTGTTTTTTTGTATAGGTGGAACTACGTTCATACATGAGTGAACCAGAACTAGCAATGATAGGGGGTGACCTCAGCAATCCTTCCAGTGTTCTAATAAGCCCTGACAGTGGATACCAGACATTACCTACCCGTGGTAAGCCAGGAATTTATGTATTTGGTTTTTAACAGTACTGTCTGTATGGGAACTTTTTGCTCCTAGAATGTTCTGGAGATGATCTTTATCATCAGATCACTATTTTTAGATTAACTATACAGTGCTGTGAAAGTCTAGAAATTCTGTGCATTTTAATGGTGCTGTTGCAGACAACCAGCCTTTTGCAAAGCAGCTAAATATATATTGCTTAAAAAAACCCCATAGCAAAACATGGAATTAGCTATTAGAATCTCTTATATTCAGAGTTACTTTTCCTCATAATTTGTGTGATCTTTTACAAATTCTTTTAAAAACACTTATATTGCCATTGAAATGTAACTGATAAAGAATATGAATTTAATGCTCCCAGACATTACATCTGACTTGACATTCCATCCCCGTTGTGCTGCAGTCCTGTAACTGTTTTACAAATGAGAGTAGAAATGATACTTAGGCAACAGCAAATAATTTCTTGGCCATTCTCTTCTTTTATTTCCTAATTGTGAATGTTAAGATTTTATTTTCTTCACAATTGTGGTCATTGTACAATTTATCTACTGTGGTACAGCTGATTCCACCCCATCCCTCATTTAATACAAGCTTCTAGATTATTGTAGATCTTTCTGAATTTTGATCACTAGTGACCTGAAACACATTATGTTTGGCTGAAATGAAATCTCATGCCTCTCACGATCTTCTGAACTGCAAAATGCTAAATGTGAGCTAAAATAGTTACCAGAATGTCACAGAAACATTATGATAATATTTAAAAAACCCCCGATGCTTGTCTTATCTTGTCTGTCATTTGATTTTAAGGCATTCTCTTTTTCCTTGTAAAGGTTTGTCTGGATCAACTTCCAGATTGCACCAGTCATCTACCATTTCATCATTTGCAACACTTCGAAGGGATAGGTCCAAGGTAAGCTTTAAATAAACATATGAAGGCAAATGTCTGAACTGTTGAAAACAGTGAAGCCCAAAATATATTTTGTGTAGCAGGGAGTGGGACTGCAGTAACAGGAGAGAGGACCAAGGGCTGTGATCTAATAAAATCTCCAAATTTTCACTTCCTTAAATGAACCAGAAAACAGACAAGCAACTGACAGCATTTCAAATAGGTTTATAAAACAAGGTTTAGAACCAAAAACCAGCACTACTAATGGAAAATGCAGAGTCAAAATATGCAAATAAATGCGAAGGTAATAGAATAAAATTTGGTAATAAGGTAAGAAGAGTAGTTTATTTTTGGTATGCTTTTATTAAGTATTAATTACAACATGTGTTTTGTGTGCCTTTTGGCTTCTACAGGAGAGACCAAAGAGTGCCTTGGAACGTTTATACTCTGGAGACCACCAAAGAGGCAAGATGAGTGCAGAGGAACAACTCGAAAGAATGAAGCGGCATCAGAAGGCTTTGGTTCGAGAGCGCAAGAGGACTCTTAGCCAAGGAGAAAGGCAGTCTGTTTCATCTCGGTCTTTCATCAGGCCCGTTTCTGCAGACATAGGCTCAGTATGTTAGATATGCCTTAAAAGGACTAAAAATATCTTTGGATTGATTCTTTTTTTTCCTGGCAAGCACTTTCACTTGAGTGTGTGTGATGATGCTCCTAGTCCAATTAAATTAGTGTTGTACAGTATCGGATGAGTTCAGAGTGTGTGAGTAGCAGGTGATCTTTTTAACTCGTATTTATGGTAAATGTAGCAGGTTCAGCAGGTAAGTTGGTCAGAGTGATGAGTGGAGGTGACAGTTTATTGGGGTGGTTTCAGAGCCATGAGGGTTTTTTTTCTTGGAGTTGTATTTAGAAAGTGTAAGAAGTGTGTACAGTTTTAAAACTGCTTCATAATGGAATGGGCCTTTTAGAATGTTCTTATTCACCATGGGTATTTTTAATTCGTAGATTAGTCTGCAATATAGTCGGAGTAATATCAGACCAAGGTGGTGTTTGGTTTTTTTAAAGAGATGATAAATGGATAATCAGTTTTAAAATTTAATCATGCTGATAAGGAATTTCTGTGAGAGCTAATTTGTTTTAATTGATGCAAATTCTTCTTTAAAACTCAAAAGGTGGAATATTCTAATAAGGCTCAAATTTAAGCTGCTGAAGAAAAGTATTTTTGTTGCATTCTGAGAATAAATGCTGTACAGATAATAAGTTTATAATGATACATTTTGGATACTAACCAAAGCGATTCTAATTGGTGAAGTTACCCAGTTGCTCACTTGGTGCTAAACCAAGATTGTACTGTAATTGCACTTATGCTGTGGTCTTTTAATTTATTTTTTTATTTGGTCCACTAGAGTTCTAGAATGATCACGGTTTACCTAATTCATTGCACAAGATCTCTTGCTTTTAGATTTGTCACTCATCATACTTAATGCCTTTTTTGTTTGTTTGTTTGGTTTTGTTTGCTTGTTTTTAATTTGCAGAATTTTGTAGTTACTTTAAAATTTCTAACTGGACTACTCAATTTTTACCAGGCTTAATTGCATTTAGTACGTGTGTGTCAATTGCTGGCATTAAAAAAACCTTATAATATTCAGCTTTTCATTCCCACTGTTCTGTAGCACTAATTTTCAACCAGTTATTTGTATTTACTTTCCCAGTAAATACGAGTGCACTGCTTGGAGACATTCATCTGTTTTGTCTTCTGTTTTGCAATCACAATTTTTTTAAAGACAGTGCATAATGTTTGGGAACTGTAGTACTATATTATCACTGTTATTTTCCTATTTTAATTGGAAGAAATAAATCTGGGCTTCGTATGTTTCTGGATTCACGTAACATGCACAAATCGAATTTAAACATTTTCGTAACACTCATTATTAACATTTGTGACAAACATTTTATTTATAAATTTGGGTGCCATCTTGGTCTTTTTCTTGCTGTAAAGAATTAAAGTAGAGTTTTTCAGCCCTAGTAATGTTTTGTAGAGGTCATCTCTTGTACCTATAGGGCTTTGATATGCAAAAGCATGTTTGATAGCACAATTATTTACAGCATTACAATTATTTAACAGCCAAAATGGCAAACACTTAAATGTATAATTCAAGTGCTGCTCAGTATGTAACATTTGCTTTAAACATAAATTGTATGTGTAGTTCTAATTTTTAATTGGTCAGCTCTCAAGTGTAGTATGACATTTTAACTATTGATCACAGTACCTGAATTAATTTGTTATATACAATGCCTTTTTAATGTAAAAGTTGCAACATCAAAGCCAATAAAAATACTGCTTCGTAAGAGTGGTTTGATGTTTTTCTTACCTATATATAATAACTTGAACATGATACTGTGTATTTAAGATATACTATGTCAATCAGGCCTGGTTCGAATATGAGTAGGAGGAGTTTGGAGTACTCATGAGAAAACTTTTGTTTTCTCTTTTGAATTCTGTAAAGAAACATCCTAATTTTTGAGGTATAATTGCCTTTTAGCTATTTAACATTTTTAATATACATGAAAGATACTTATCTTCTGAGTGAATACTGAGAGCTTGTGCATGAATAGGTTTCAATTAGATTTATTAATGAGAGTAGCATAATGAAGTCTAAGGACTTCACGTGGAGTTCAAACTTCAACCAAAACAAGCCAAAGATTTGTACCAGAAGTACTAGAGATATTTTTAAGAAGCATAAAAGTGGAGCATTCTCCTTTTGATTGCCTCAAATGCTTGAGAAAATAGGGTTTTTTTGTTCTTGTTCTTTTTGTCCCTTCTTTTCCCCCCCAACTTTTAATAGTTGTTGCAGTGAAGTTACTCACATCTGCGGGATGGAGTGATGCTACAATTGAACTAGATGTTTTGAACAAAAAAGTGTTGGTAGTATCCTTAAGTGAGTTTCTATGCAGTTGTATTGTGTATAGTCATTAAGGGGCTACTATGAAGTGATTTGGGAACTCTAAATTATGCTTCTTAATTTAAATATGCTGAATTTCAGTATTTCATATTGATAAATATTGACTATTTCTAATATATATTGCTAAGTATTCACCTTATAGAGACTGTGTGGAAGATTTTTGCACGTAGCTAGATTCTGCTTTTAATACAGTCAGAAGGGTTTAGAAATAAAATATTTTTTTAATTCAAAACAAGTTGATGCCAATATGTAAGATAATATCAACTTTAAATGCTAGGTATTATTCTAAAAAGGTACATAGAATTTTCAAGTTGTGATTCTCAACCTGCAATGTAAATACCCTTTGTGTAATGATTCCAAACCACACAGCATTGCCTCTAGGGCCCGTCTGTCCGTCTGTGGGCTCACTGCTATTGGCACCTGTGCTTCCAAAGATGTTTGTGTGTAGCTAGTTCCATGCTAATCAGAAAATGGGAGATTGTGATAATACATTTCTTAGAATCTAATATTGCTGAACATTACTTGTCAATTAAACAATACTCCACATTCCCCACAGCACAGGTAGAGATCAAAATTCCCAACAAGAAATGCAAGAACTACAGTTGTGTTTTCTTTCTCTTGTCAGTTTGCTCTGCACGTCCTTTCAGCAACATAGCATTTGCAGTACTTATGTACATTGCTATATGACGAATTTGGCAGTATGCTTGAATGCTGTTAATTGTTCTGTGTCTATTACCAGTGGAAACGAGAGCAAGAATTTGATTTGCAGTTACTTGAGAGGGCAATTCGTGGAGAAGAGAAAGATGAAAATGAATGGTTAAAAGTTCAGCCGGTAGCAGTGACAGAGACAGACCTGGAGCCTCAAGACTATGATTTAGATATCAGCAGAGAGGTAACACTCATAACTTTTTGCCTCCTATTCTGTGCCCCAAAATACTAACCTTTCTGTGTTTTAGGCAGTGAGTTCTCATCTTTTCTTTCAAAAATGATCTGGAAGTTTGAACTAAAATGAGTTTTTCGCTTACTGAAAACATAGAATCTCTGTAAGGTTTGTGTTTGTATTGTGTTCTAGTGGAGAGAAGAAATGGAAAGGTTGGGTACTCTTTCAGTTATGAATTATAGATATCAGATTTTGTAAAGGAAAAAGTTACTAAGTTAGGGAAAGTTTTACATAAATTGGGGAAAGAAAATGAGAAGGCAAAATAAAGAGTATTTGAAAATGAAGAACAGGAACAAAGAAGAAGTTAGTTCCCCAGAACTACCTTACTCCTCTTCATCTTAACTGGCAGAAGATGACAGAGAAGAGGGAGCACTGCTTTATTCAGGCTCGAGCAGAAAACACCTTTCTGTCAGCTTTTGGGATTACTCTGTGTTCTGATCTTTTTTCAGCTTCAGTAACTGAATAAAGTGTTAGTTTGAAATGCGATTGAGCCATCTGGTGGGAAAGAAAGAATATAGCAAGTGGAAAGGTTTCAGGATGTGTGTTGTGTTAACTGCCATGGTAGATGGCAAATCAATAAATTTTTTAATGATAATTAGACTAGTAAACACCTCTACTCTTCTGAAAGCTGAGTATAATTTCATAAAGAGAGATATATTTGTAAAAGGTTTACTCTCTGAGCCATTATGTGCTGATTTCTATGAATGAATGTATTAGTTAATCTTTGTGTAATTCTCACAGAAAATGCAATGCTTTTGTAAACTTCAGAAACAGAAAAAATACTTCTGTTTTATTTCCTTTTTGCACTCTGCTAATAATTTTTCCCTTCCCAAAGGCCTCCAGGGCTATGGGAATCACTTTGTACTTCCTTTAAGCCTTGGATAGGAACCATTTTTGCTTATAGGCATTTCTGTCCTACTTCAGGGTAACTGAAGCAGGTCTGAAACTCTGAGTGTAAAGCTTCCCTACCCAGGCTGGAATCATAGAATGGTTTGGGCTAGAAGGGACCTTAAAGATCACCTACTTCCAACCCTTCTGCCATGGGCAGGGACACCTCCCACTGGACCAGGTTGCTGAGAACCCCATCCAACCTGGTCTTGTTGTTGTTTTTCATTTCATATAGCCACCCTCTTCACCTGGCAGGCACTTCTGTACTTTACGTACTTCAGTGCCTCAGAAGGAAATGCTCTCAATAGTGTCTTTAAGGTATATACATCTGCTGTTCACGTGATAACTGGGTTTGTTATTCTGAAAGTGTCAGGATAAGGTTAGTTATCTAGGTTAGTTATATTATGGAGATAGAAATACACATTAAAAAGGAAAAAAAAAAAAAGAAAGAGGACTAGATAGATGGCTAGATAGCTCACTTCAGAGAGGAGCTGAATTTCGAAGTAAGAAAGCATAGTGGAAACATGAGAATATTTCAGGAAGCTCTGGTTTGGAGTTTCCTGAGAAGGGTGTATAAAAATTTGAGGCTGTGCTTTTAATATGGTTATGAGTGCCAGTGACTGTATTGTATGCTTTTGGCCTATGATTGCCTGTGAATTGCTGAGCCTAACCTGGGGGTTAGGTTGGGCCTCTTTACATAATCTATTGAATAAGTGTGAACTAAGTTCAGTGATGAAAAGATGTGGGATTATTTTTATTGAAAACTTTGACTTTTGAAAACTCATTGCCTCATGATTTTAACAAAAATCCAACCAGAAAAAGAAAAAATAGTTCCCCTTTTCTTATTTCTACTCGTTTACACATCCTCTATGTTTGTTTTTCAAAAGCAGTCTGTTCTGTATAATAAGCCTTGGCTTTCAAAGTCCATTTGTAACCTGTATTTTTGTTGGGTGATTTAGATCTCCTGCATGGATAGAAAATTTCCCACAAAGTAATTGATCCTAACAAAAACTTGTTGCTAGCTTTGTGCAATCATACTGAAATTTTCAGTCTGCAGAAGTACATCTATGCAACATCTTGTTACAATTGCACAGTGCAGTGTATTTGTTTGCCTTTTTTTTACCTCCACTGCTCACAGAAGATTATGCAGTCTCAAAAGAGTGATACATCTTGATTCTGATTTCTTTTGTAATCCTCTTTAATATTTGATCTACCTTCTAAAGTAACACAAATCAGAGGCAAAAGACACAGTTAGAAGGGCATCAGCTCATATTCAGGAGGAGTGTTTAGCATCAGGTACCTGTACTCACTGTGAAAATCCATACTTTATTCTTTTCACTGTGTTCTCCCGTTGAGGAGAATGTCTCTCAATATTTTTTAGGTCTTTTGTTATTAAAACTTGATGCTTTCTTTCCGCAGTTGTCAAAACCTGAGAAGGTTGTAATTCCAGAGCGTTACGTTGAACTGGAGCCAGAAGAACCTCTTTCTACAGAAGAACTGGCAGCAAGGCAGCGTAAAGCAGAAAAGATAAAGAATATTCTTACTAAATCAAGGTCAGATTCTGGGAGTTTTTTTCTTCAAATCTGACGTAGGGGCTGAAAACTAACTTCACACAACAATCTTAATTCCTATGAATTTTCCACATGTAACTTTTAGCTTTTAGAAGATGAGCTCAGAATTTATGTAGTACACTTAAAGCTGCTTTTTAAAGCAAGATAGAAGAGTCAATGACAACTTTTGTATATGTCCATTTTCTTGTTCAGAGAATCCTAAAATAGTAATGAATCATCTCTAAGCCACTTGTAGATGAGAGTGTGGAAGGAAGGAAAGGCACAAATCTAGCCAAAGGCAGAAGAAAAGTCAGTGAGAGAGCAAGTGTCTTGTCTCCAGAGAGCTAGCGTTGTCAAAGAGCACTTTTGGTTACTTACAGCTAATGTAGAGTCAGCTGAAACATTCAGTTTCAAGAATTCTATACATCAAGTATCTGCTGTCTCTGTGGAAGATAATTGAAGAGGCTGTGCCTGAGGACCACCAGGTTATATGCCTTTTTGTCTAAGCAAGAAATTTTACTAACAACTTCAAATAAATAGCATTTTTTGTAGTGTTTTTGTGTAAACAGCGTATTTCCAACAAAGGGCTTTCAGATGTTCTTAAGGCTTTGCAGAAATTGTGACTGAACACGTAATGGCTGTGTCATTTTTCTTTGTATGCTGTAGGCATTTGCATGTAATATCAACACTACTTTAAAGAGCAGCAATAAAATACAGAGCTTGATAGATGAGATCTGAAAACTGCTGTATGAATTCAAGCTTGTTCTTATCTGCATGGTGGATTCTTTATGTTTGCAAATGTTAATGTTGTTTTTCACTTTCCCACTAGTATGCACAATCTACAGCCTACTGTAGCCCAGGACAAACACAACTCGATTGATTTAGATTCACAGCTGCAAGAGCAGGAGCGCATCATTACCATATCATACGCTTTGGCTTCTGAAGCCTCTCAGAGGAGCAAGGAGGTAGCAGGTAATGCTTAGTTATTTACAAAATAACAACTATTTCTTACCAGCTTCTAAAGTTGTGTGAGGTTGTTGTTGAACTCCTGGCATAAGAGAAAGTTTTAATCATTCGTATTCAATACAGTGAAAAGTGCGGATAGGTAACAAATGTAGAGACACTAACAATTTACATTGAGTATTTCGCCCCCAGTGGACCGGCAAAATAGTATGATCAGAACTTAGAAACTTGCTTCAACTAATAATACTAAAAATAAACATTTTAACAGAATTCTCTAATGATATCAGATATTTCTGTATTAATTTTTAAAAAGTAAATTGATTTGTGACTAAAAAAATAAAGAAAGGATTATAAATATTTTTTTAAAAAAAGATGGTCCAGTGATTTAGATTAAAATATAATCATTTGCAGCTTAATCTGTGTGACAACAGGCTGAAAAAGACCTTGTAAAACAGGGATTGGCATGTTTCTCTCTGGTGACCAAGATTAGAGGTCAGAACAAGACAGCTGTGTCTGAATTCTGCTTGATGGCTGGAAATTAATAGATCCTCTGCAATACGTTACTAAAAGTGATAATTTCACTCTTGATTGCTTTATAGTTGAAATTTCAAGTAAGAAATGTCAAGAGATTTGTATCACACAGTAATCCATGCAGCAGCGAGTCTAGCAAGTATCTGACTGGCCATTTATAACTGGCACCATTCACTGTTTCAGTGGAGAATGGAAATAATGGAAACTTCAACTGTGATGGAGAAAAAATGTGTGCATTTCTCATCTGAAGTTGTCAGTTTAAACTTATGGCACTTGCCACAGCAGCCCTTAAGACCTTCCCATTAAAGACAGATTATTCCAATATCCAGATGCGTAACATGCATCTGCAGTAGCAGACTGCTGATTGAATGTGGCTGTATACTCAGGGATGCAGTGCCAGCTAAACCTGAGGGGAATGGGATTTTGAGGGAATGGAATACATTTTCAAGATAGGAATCTTGAGACTTCAGAGAGTTTCTGTGGGTAATTTAACTGACTGGCAGGGATAAAATCATTCACTGAGGAGACAAGACATTATAAAACCAAACCAAACAACAAAAAAAAACAGAGCTGTAAAACCATGGGAGGATATCAAGGAAATAACCTCGTGGATCTTCAGGCCATCAGTGTATCTAAAGGTCTCTCCACTGGTGGTCTGGTCCCGGTTCTAGTAGCCAGGTCCTTGTGACAAGGACTCTGGTGCTTTGGTTATGGAGTGGGACTTTGTGTTTCATGAGGTATGAGCCAGTGCAGCACTTTGCCACGTGAGTTCTGGCTTCTCCTGTGAAAAGGTTATACCAAAGCTAAGATCAGCCCAGATGAATGCAGCCCATACTTGAAATTATTCCTCTGTGTCAGTATTGAGGACAGAGTGCCTGCCCTACTCAAAGGTCTTCATGGGGCCAGTTAACTTACTTTTGGGTGTGTCTGAACTTGTAGCAACTGTACAGAACTGAAATAGGTTTGATTTCTTTTTTAAGATATTGTATAGTGAGTGTAGTAGTGTTTTCATTACTATAGTTTTTTTAATTTATGTTTTAATCTTTTTTATTATAGTTATTTCAAAAGTGAGCGTTGCGTATTTTTAGTTACGTATAACCACAGGAATCTTTTTAATTCTTCAGTTTCCTCAAAGAGGGAATTAAAATGTGTAATTGGCACTGAAATGTTTAAAGGCTGCTTAAAAAAATTTGCAGTCAGTTGTGAGATAATTTTTAGTTTACTTTTCTTTGTGAGGTATAGCAGCTGCCTCTTTTGTCATTCAGACACTTAAAGAAATCCTAACACGGTAGCCAAGGACTAAGGTTTTTAAGGAATCCCAAACCTTTATGTCCATGCACAGTTTTCTTTGCCACACTTGTATCTCAAAAACTCACTTCTTGAAACATGTCTTGCTTTGATTTCAGTTATTACTTACTCCTTTTAAAGCAGTCAGCTTTCATGGTATTAAAAAAAAAAAAATGGCCAGAGTGGTTTGGTTTCAATAGAAAATCTACAAACCAGAAAAGAGTTCAGGTTTTTTAGTTATGGCCTATTTTCTGATGATCTAAGGTGATTAAAAAGAAAAGCATTTGACACTTTGCACAGCTGATTGTACATTCTCATTTAGTCTCTTATTACAGATTCCTTCACGTTCTTATTTTTGTGGTTTGATTTTTGAAGTCTGAGTTTTCATTTGCTCCTTGATGATGAAGCAGACCATATCTGAAAATCCCAAACTAATTATCTAGATGTTTTCACGAAGATTTGCTCATGAAAAAAAAACTGTGCAGCTTAACTTTTCCCAGTTTTCAGGGGGAAGTAGTTAAGATGCTATGCTAATATAAATATTTTTAAATAAATTGTGCATTTATATAGTCCTTCAAAATGAGCATTTTAGAGTTTCTCTGTTCCTAGTAAGGAATCAACCTTCTAAAGGGAAATCATGCCAAAATTTAAAGTAAAATGCAAGAAGTCACTTCCTAATTTGTGTGCTTTGGAATCAGGTGTATCTTCAGTCTTCCAACATGTAAAAGCAGATTTTTAGATTGAGTTTCAATCTCTTCAGTTTTTTGTTTATTGTCTTTAATACTATACCATTATTCTGATTTATAAACAAGGAGAGTTTTAATCATTGTGTTCTTTTTCCTGTATTTTCAAGCCGAGATGTGAAAAGTTACTTACTGTATCATGCACTGTACTTAACAAAATGTTACATGAGTATGAACTTTAAAAAAAAATTTTTTTCTCTGTATTATTTTATTTCTACTCATTGGCATATAACAGAGGAAATGCTGAAAACCTGTACAGCCTCAGTGAAGTATTGAAATCAAATTAGCAAATATAGGTACAGGTCCAGAACTGCAATTTTAAAAGCAGGGCTGATGAGAGTGTATCACTGTTGTGTGCTTTAATAATGTTCCAGTGAAACTTTATCTTAAGATAATTGGCCATATTCCCATCCAAACAGGAATGCTTATTTCTGTAACTTCTGCAACAAATAAAAGAAAAAAGGAAGTAGAAATATTGTCATTTAGACTGTGTTCTGTGTGACTAAAACAGCATAGCACCTCATTGTATTACTAGTCAGGTTTCCTATTCATGTGGTAGAAAATTAAGGTCACTCCAGTTATACTATGAATGTTTGATTGTGCAGCCTAACTCCTGTATGTGATCCCTTCTAGCTCAGCAGTTGACCTATCCACCTAAAGCACCCTCACCTTCTGTACCACAGCCACCTCACTCCCCCTTAAGCAATGGATTTCACTACACATTTGTTTAAACACCTTAAAAGTAAGAACTAACTGCTCTTGGCATGTCTGATTTGCCATCGTGCCTGTGCTGTGGCTTGCTAAATTTTAACATCTTTACTAAACCCAAATGGGATCCGAATGAAAGCATGCAGCTACTTTTCCAAGACCTTCCAGTTCTGTAAATATTGCTTCTAATGAGCTAACATGTGGCCTTCCAAAGTCTTCAGATAAGGTGCTTTCATAATCTCAGTGTGGTGGAGGGAGGAGACATCTGTACTCTCCGTAGCAGGGGCCAGGTTTTCAGCAGCCCTTTGTGCTCCGGTGGCCACTGCAGAGGTGCATGGGTGGTTTTGCCTGCGTGTGGCATATGCAGTTGCTGCTCAAGAGAGTCCAAAGTGCACACTTGTATAAGCAGGGGATTCATTTGTGGGCTGTGTCTTACACATGAGCTGGCATCGGAGTCTTAACTGGGGTGAGCTGAAAATTTGGCCCTTTGTGATTAAGTTTACAATCCTGTGTTTTACTGTAATCATGCCTTTGATGTGTTTTTCATTGAATCATGTTAACAGATTATTTTTGTCTCTGATTAGGTGATTTTACCTCTTCAAATTTCATTGTCCTTATAAAGAAATGTCTTTATTTGTGTCTCTTCCTGGTAGAATTTGCAGTTTTCTCTGTTTGAAACAGGAAAGCCTGTAAATATTGTATGTGATTGCAAAGTGTGCTCCTAGTTAAGACACTTTCTATGCATCCAAAGTTCCCTTTGATATTATTCTCACCTTTCTGTTGTCCTTTGGCCTAATTTTATTACCTGAAATTGCAAAAAAAGATAAAATGTAGATGAAATAGTAAAGAGGGTTGATTTAGTAACTCAAAGAGCATTAATCTTTAGATGAATTTGTTTTAATTGCTGTTAATCTGAGTCAAACTTCTGTTAAAAACTAAAAATCTAAGTAGAAATCGCCATGTACCAGAAAAGCCTAAAAGGGCAGTGACTTGCCTTCTGCAAGACCTGTGACAGATGACAAATTTACATCAAAAGAGATGCATAGACATTAGGACCATCTACAGAGCTTAATGGTTCAGTTTGTCTTTCTGAGTACCAGATTCTACCATCTTTGCTGTGTCTGAATAACACTTGACTCTTTTATATCCAGGGGTTGATTATTGCTATCACATGAGATCTTTGCATGTGAAGGGAGTACCTGTGTGTGGTGTCAAGAACCCCAAAAAATAATTTACAATGCCAGAGTATTAGATCTGAGCAGGGGGCTTGGGCAGAAGTCCCTTCCTACCCCAGCCATTCTGATTCCAGAGCGACTTAGAAACAAACATGTAAATCACAGATCTGTACAAATATACACACATAGTTATATAGTTACATATATATTAAAAGATGCACATTTTCTTCATAAAAATAAAATAACTGCAGTAACCTGCACCATGCAGGGGACACAGGAGTTTGAGCATCACTGGCATCATGATATAATTAAGATGTCTGTGTGAATTGTTTATTCTGCCAAACTGCAGAAGGCATAAAAAAAAATTGTTCCCAGAACTTGCTTACTGCTTGTCATTGATTTACTTGTTTCAGCATTTAACTGTGTTTTATTTTGCTTCATGCTAGCCAAAGCAATAAGCGAACATTGACATCAGACTCGAGGCAAATCCCGCCTAGCGACACTGCGTAGAAGACAGAGGAGATTCTTCACCAGCGTTCTGTGGAGATACTCCTGGGCTGATGGCACATTCATCTGGAAATACATTCAGAGAATAATAAGGGGATTTTCTATGAAAATGAAGAGAACTGCAGATCATTTTTTATTTACTTCAGTTCACACTTTTTATACGAATAAACAGCACTTTTAATAAACTCTGTAAAATACTGACAATGTATTTTTAGAACAGTGCATCTTAGATTTTTTTTTTTAAAATCAAGGGCTGAATTAATTTTAAAACACACTACTTGCATAGATACTAAAAGACACTGTTACTTCCCCCTCAGGCTCAGATGTACGTTGTAAAGTTTTGTGGAAAAAAAAGTACATTTGAACAAACCCAGGAGCACAGTTGTAGGGTATGGATAGAGCTGATGCAGGCAACAGATTTGGTGAAGGGGTGTTTTGGATTGAATATTTTTGTAGAGTTAATCACCCACCCTTTTGCCTATTAAATAATACATTGCAAGAACTTTTAGCTTGCATTTCCAAATATTAGTAACCACCATATAGCTTGACTTTCCCAAGAAGGCCATAATGAAAGGCAGTTTTAACTCCCATTTCCTTTTTTGATCCCAGATGATTAACTTGCTGGTATCAATACACAGTTTGCTATATTGCCCTTGACAATAGTGCTCCCTTTCTGTAACCAACAGCTAACAAATTCTATTTTTTTTGAAAGTTGACATGTGAAAGAAGAAAAATTTTAATTAAAATACATGAAGTAAGCAATAAGAAATCATAATGTGTCATTTTACTAGTAAATACGTATTTTTCTTTTGATTTTTTTTTTTTTTTTAATAAACCTTACAATATGATGTATTGACTAGTATTTGTCCTGGAAACAGCAAAACTAATGTCATGTGGCACCTGCTAGTTTTGTATGTATGTTCACCTGGTGCTTAACTCTGCCAAATTTTGGAATTCAGTGTTGTACTTATGCGTAGGGCAAAGGGTGAGGTAGTTACAAGAAAATAAGACTAAATGAATTGCTGCAACTATACTTGAAAAACCCCTGTGTATTCATTGAATGCAAGGCATGCAAAAATGTCCCAATCTTATGTAATTAGTAGCTGAGTTCAGCTCTGGATGAGAAATAACTGAGAAATACTTCTGCAGTATTTTGTGGAAACCACTAACTTGTTTATTTCCTGTATTCAAGTAATAGCTAAAAACTCCTTGAAACTGACCTTCCTGTTTCAGACTTTAAGACAAATCATATTATATTAACACTATACTCAGAAATATTCTTAAAAGTATATATTTAGCTAATGAAATCTATTTTACCTCAATACTGCCAGTATCAACTTCAAAACCTTTTGCCAAAATAATGATTTATTTTTGCCTTTATAAAAAGTTTTGAAAGCATAAATGAATATTTTGCAAGAAAACATTAATTTAAATAAAATGTAACAGTTTGGAAAATGGTATATGTACAGATTAAAATATTAACATAACTTTCTCCTATTGCCTCTGTCTTCTTTGTTCTCTCATCAGTGTCCAGGTAGATGGAAATCCAGAGTCATCTGTGCTGTTACCACATTCTGCTCTTCTTTGGTTCCAATCCCATTGAAGTTCCCCAGGTTTACACTTATTTCACTGGGATTTTGATCAGGTTCCCTCTACACCAATGCTTCATTTTTATTTTATTACGTGTTTTTTTTTTAGAAATGGTTTCTTAGCATTTGATGAAGTCTCTCTTTATTCTTCAATAGCAAGATTTTTCAAGGTTGTGTCCAAAACATAGTAACTCCAATATTGTCCTTTGAATTTTGTAAATACAGCTGTTTGTCTGACACATTTTGACCCTTGCAAAGTGCCAAAAGTAACTTCAGTTAGAAAACAACCCAACAACCAACCTGGGAGCATCACAGGTGAGTGGGGCCTTGGCCAAAGGGACGAAAAGGGGACACCTGCCAAAGCAGGTGAAGGTGCAGCTCACTGGCAGTGATTTATTTGCAACAGGTCCCTGAAATTCTGTCAGTATGATGGAGACCACTGGAAATGTTTAATTCTCCTGAAAAATCATCTCTGGAACAAAATGTAAAGAAGCAGGTTAGAAGTGTTTCTGTGGCTTAGTGCTGACTCTGCCAACTCGAGGGCAAACATTTGGGGCTATGAGTCCTTGATCTTTAGATACCAGATGCTTAGGATGAGCTCCTCCTCTTTCTCAGGTGCATAAAGGAGCCTTTGGCCATGGGTTTTGTGGTCAGACAGCATTCTTCCTGCAGCAGCTTTGTCATGCAGGAGGGAAGAGTCTGTGGCTATAATTTGGGGTCCAGAGTTGCTGCATTCCTTGACTCCAGATTCTGTCTGCTGCCCTGGCAATGAAGGGAAAGGAGCTCAGGCACTGCTGCTCTGCAGGTTGTGGGAAATGTTTATTTTCTGTCCTTTGATCCTACACACAAAATCTACTCATTCAAGCTTGCATGAAAGAGAAGGGTTTTGCTGGAAATAATTATATCATTAATGTTTTCAGTAAAATCAGTCTTTCTAAAGGTTTTGGTCTGCATCCATAGTTAATCCTGTATTTGCAAAAAAAAATTATTGAGGTAATTTTTAATTCCCATTTTATTATTTTTATTCCCAAATTTTATTATTGAATATGGGAAATGCTGTTCTTAGTGACCATCTTTTGTAGGGATGGTTGTAGTGTTTAAATAGTAATGGCTAGTTTTCATGTGCAGATAGTGTTTGGTTTGGATCAATTTCCTTTTTCAGTTCTGTTTCTTTTAATCAAAACGTTCTTTTCTAGGTGCTAGATGCTACTTTCTAATCTTAAAACTAGAAAAAGAGTATGTCTACTTGCAAATTGATATCATTTTGGTCAGAAAGTGGCTTTTTTTTTCCTCTGACTATTAAGCAGTTAAGTGTTTTGAACTAATTATACTCGCTCATTAGAAAGCAGTATACTCGCTCATTAGAAAGCAGTATCAGTTGTTTCAATGCACTGTTTTTTAATTAGTGTTTTGTAATGTTACACCAAGCCAAAATTATACAGACTGACTTCCCTTATACATCTGGTTTCAATTTTTTCAGCTGAAGTTACTAAAATTTTATTGCCCAGCTGCATTTATAAAAGTACAGCCTGATACTCGTAAGTAGCACCTCTGTCACCTTTTTGGACTTGCACAAGGTCCCCCACCCCTGTTTTTCACTACTATTTTAAGTTTGTGTGCACTGCCAGGCTGCTGGGAGCCCTGTTGAGCTGTAGTGCTGTTGCTTGACTTTGCACATCTGTATTAAGCTGTGTGTTTTGAAGGATTGGGCAAGTAGCAGTACTTAGAGGCATCCAGGCTGTTTTGGATCTGCTGGGGAAAAGAAAACAAAAAACCAAAAAATGAACCAAACAAACCGACCCCACCCCAAAAATAGATAAAAGGATTTTTCAGGAAACTGTATTAAGAGATTTTACACTGGAAAGTTTCTTATGTGTGGAATGAAAAGCTACTGAAGGATGGTACTGGTGTGCTGCTATTTCAAACAGTTACTAAAGCCCAGTAAGGTGGTCTTGAATACCCCATAGCCTTTGGAGGAAGGGGTTGGTGTTTTGAGAAAGCAGAGCACTTACATGTTCTGGTATTTTTTACACTGTTATTGTTCCATATGCACCATTTACTCATCTGATTTCCAGATCTTCAAATATATGCGTATGTATTTTGTATCAATGTCTGTTCCCCTCTACAGAACCACCTCTTTCCCATGTGTTTTAGCAATTAACTTCTGGATATTATATGAGGGAAAGACCAGATCTGCTTGGTGTCAAAACTTAGAAGATACAGAAGGCATGATGTGATGTTACTCCTCTGATTTATGTCTGTCTGTGGGTATTTTAAAGTGTTCACTTGTGCTGGTGTGTGTCTGTGTGCCTCTGTATTGCACGGTTATAAAAAGAACAAAGTCATACACAAGAAAAACATGAAAAAATTGCAATATTTTCCACACCTTGCAAACATTCCCATTGGTTATTTGGCTGTATTCAAAAGGCTAAGATTTTTATTGCTCTACTAGCAAAAGCAACCTTTCTTCATAGTGAAGCAGTACAAAGAAAGAGCACAAAAAATACCCACATCACAGTGCCTGAAATTCTGTTTGAACAACTGTATTGATTGGGTCTGACCCCTTTACATTTTTTTCCATTATTTGAAAAGGTGCATCTAACTGTAGCTGAATTGAACCAACCACGATGAACTTTCCATGAAAACTTCTTGAGATACTTTCTTTAGTTCAAAGCTTTGGAATTTTAAAGAGCATTTTTAATACAAGTCTGTTGAGGTATTCTGTGCAACAACCACACTTTGAATGTTAAAACTACAGGTAAACCTAAGAGGAAGGTAAAATTATAAAGCCTGCCGTGAAATGGCTGGGAGATGGTAGACTAACTTCAAGTGCTAATTATAAGGAAAACCAGAAAGTATTGCATATGTGCACATTTGGGCACTGTTTACTTGTCACTTACTTGTCAATGCTCCTGGTTGCCTTTCAGAGAGTGTAAAGCAGTCTCCAAAGAAAACACTTACAATTAGCATTTTTGGAGCAGTTATTAATGAAATAGTGTTACCAGATGTAACCTTGAAGAACAATGATGTTTTCTTGTAGTCCATTAGAAGCAGCCTTTTACCAGGAGCTGTAGCATAAGGAAGCACTAGAGGAAGGGATTAAGAAAACAGGTGACTGGTGAGTGGTGAACTTGTAGAAAATAATGGTGAGGATGGAGAACAGCCCTAGTGGCTTGGTGTGAGAGGTAAAAAGGTTGGAGGAGCTTGAATATGTGGACTTGGACAGAAGCAAAATGCTTTAACATTTAACAAAGGACTCGGCCTAAATTGTAGCGGGGAAGGTAAGAAAAAGGAATAACTGGCAAAGAATGTAAGTCCAGTGCCCTAGTACAAAAAATATCTTGTGAATAATCAAGAGAGTTGGGCATTGATGGTGGCAGTGGCTGAAGGAGAGAATCACTGATTACTTCAGGATAGTGTTTTGGTAACAGGACAATTGTATTTTCTATTGTCAGCCATAATTCCCTGTTCTTTAAGCCCATTGCAGCTAAGAATGGCTGGTATGAGTGAAACTCTCCCTTTCCTTGTAAAACTGCCTCAGAGCCAGGGATGGAAAAGACTGGTCTTCCCCAGCACAGATCCTGGCCCAAGTGCTTCTCCTTCAGCAGTGGCGATGTACCAGTGCAGGATGGAGTGTTGTGTGCCCCGCTGTGGTCTCTGGTCTCAGTACTGTTACATTGTTAGAGGGTTGGACTTGCGTGACTTACTCTACAGGCAGAATTGGGAAAATGTGAATGTTTTCTGGTTCATCTCTTCAGATATGAGAGGTTTTTTTTGATCCCCTGACCAATGGCTTATGCAAGGTGCAACTAATGAAATGAAGTAGCTGTGGATGTTTTGTTGTATTGAGATGTATCACTCTGGGGGACAAAGTTTACATCAGAGAAGTCACTGCTAATGCTGTGTGTCCCTTGTATTGTTGGCTTTCCTGATGGCTTAATTTGTAATGAACAATTCTGTGTCTCTGACCTGTTTCTTGTGTGTTATGTCTTTGAGCATCCTTTCCCATTATAGGCCAGGATTTTGTCTGCTGCCCAACATGGATATAGTGTGTCTGTATGAACAGTGAGAATGCACACACATACACACATGTTGGTCCCATTCTTCCTTCATTTGGTGCTAAGGCAAAGAACTGGCAACAGCTGAGGGACCACTGCTGTGATAAGTACCAGCACTGGTTCTGCTCACTTTCCGAGTTGAGAGGCTCAGAGGGAAGGGAGAACAACACCTTGTGAGTGTAGCTCTGTCTCCTGGCATTCTCAAAGCCTGAGGACTGCTCAGGTGTCTTCCCTGAATCCAGTGTAAAATTACTTGGCAAATAGTTTTATTTAGAGATTTCATTTGGGATATGGGTAGTAGCTCCATCAGTTGACTATTGAAGAAATTTTATTTTTTTGTGTCTAATATTGATTTCTTATGTTAAGAAGTCTTTTTCACAAAAACAGAACAAAAAAGATGTTTTGGAAAGAGATGTTTTATTTCTGCATCCTTACAAACAGGTCCCGATTACTAGATTTTAGTGGCTGTAATGGAAAGAAGGAGACTTGACTCCAACCAGTTAAAGATCAAAAGCTTGTATTTGTTTTAAAGCTTTAGCAATAAATGTGAGGGTGAAAAGATGTCAGTTCAGATTACCTGAAGTTTTTAATTTAGTTCAATATACTTATGATGAGAACACTTACATTATGGTAACAGTTGAATTTCCCTGCAGATCATTTTTTTTTCTTTCCCCTCAACTGGATCCTCCTCTGGCCATCATAACTGGTCCTCGGTTTGGATAGATAATAGCACAAACTGTCAGTGTGATCTCATTCTGCACCTGCACATCAAAACTAACTCAAATTGGATCGAATCAGCAAGTATTGTGTTTCTTTAATGCTGTGCAAAAAACAAGGAAACTTATCTCCCATTGTGATGCTGTATACCTGTATGCTAAGGCACTTCTCTCAAGAAAAGTGCAGTTGAGGTGGCAGGCTTAAAAGCAAACAAAACCAACTTCTGCTTTGTCCCTTCAGTGAGGGTACCTTGACACATGTCCCTTCTCTTACTCCCCTGACAGCTTCCAAGAGACTGATGCAAAGAACTGTGCCAAGCTTTGATTATGAGATATTGCACTGCCACTTATTCTCTTTGTCTCCTGCAGTTTACAGAGGCAGCTTCAGTGCATAATTTAATCCCTGTACTGGGGACTGTAGCAAATCCACAGAGATTTCTACCAACCATCCTCTCTGGCATCAGAACAACACGTGCACGTTGTCTTTGATGTGAATTCCCAAACCAGAGCCTTAGAAGGACCTATAGCTTTGAAGCTGGCCTATAAATTGTGCTTTCAGGAATCAAGTTGTCAGCCTCCTCTTCAGGAAGAAAGGGAGAGTAAAGTGTAAAGCAGTTGCGGAGAGCTACAGGGCAACTTGCAGATCTGGTTTTCTTGGCCTCAGAGTATTCCTGTAGGATGTTGAGGATCCCTTTTTACCTGGCTTAGAACTCCCTTTTGTGACTACAGGACCTTGTGGGCAGTAGGGCTGTGATAGAGCTCATCTTGAGGGGTTCGGTGTTCCAGGGCAAATAGAAGTGGAACAGGCTCACCAGTGCTTTTGACATTGTTCATGTGTTTTCCATCTTCCAAAGCCAAGAGCTGACAATGTACCTGCATTGCCCTTTGTGTAGGTAAATTTTCAGTGTGGTTTAGAAACAGATGAAAACATCCCAGATCTGATGGTTGTTCTGTGACAACCATCTGTGATCTAACTTCAGTCTGTAGTTTCTGAAGACATGTAAGCTGGCAGACTTCTGTCTTTCTATTGAGATGGAAATAAGCTGGTCTTTAAGGAATTTAAGTTGCCAAATCTTGTTTGAATAGACAAATTGCAGTTGCCCTTCTTATGATTCAGTGTCTGGCTATGTTATGTTGTGCTGTCATCTCTGGGAGCTTCTTCTGTACCAACCTGAAAAAGCAAAGGGTTGACAAGAGTCAACCAAGACACCAGTCCTGATTTTTCATGTTCTCTCATCTCTGATGGGAGCTGAAACTATGATGCCACTACTGCTATTATTATATCAAATGTTGCGAAAACTGACTCCTGAATTGAAACAGTCACTTCACAAACCACTCTGAGCTAAATCAGCCTTTCTTGGTGTATATGGAGAAGCTTCTTAGTTTGCTGCTTCATAGATGATTCTGCAAGTTCTTAGCATGTTTATTAATGTTAGACAGAAACAGATGTGATTGTGAGAACTCTTCCTATTTTGAGCAGGTGAGGATTAGACCAGTATCACAGGTGCTTTGCATAAAACCTCCTCAGATGTTCACTGACATGTGTTGTACTTTTGGGGAATGCAAGTTGACTTTTTTTTTTTCTCATCAGAGCTTTAACTAGAATAGTTTAATTTCAGTTTATGTTTTTAACCTTGTATGTTAATAGCCAAATCTGCTTTACCAGGCAGGAGGTTGAGTGGAAGAACCTCTTATTGTGTCTTTGACAGAGACGCAGAGGCTCTGCTTCTCCTGCAACTTTCCAGATCACTTGCACTGGGGAAAAGCCCTCTGGTAAGGTTCTACCCTGCCCTGCCTCTGACACCAGTGGGAAAGCAGCAGAATCCTCTGCCTAGCAGGGTGGGTCTGCAGCAATGGATTCCATGACCTTCTGAACAGGAGTCTGTGTGGCTGCATGCTGGTGGGAAAGCCCAAAGAGCTGCAGAGGGCAAGGTGGTGAGAGCTGCAGTGCTGGGACAGAGAAGGCAAAGAAGTAAGTGTACATGTAGCGAGGTTGTAAGTGGCATCCACAGCTAAAAGAATTTAACAGTGAAATGCTGGTTCAAGTGTACCTCCAGTGTCTATAAACAGGAAAAACCTGGTATGGGTCTGTTAAGGAACTAATTAGTTGATCCGTTGTGGAAGGCCTCACTGTTTTTCCTAGAGACAGAACAGCTTTCCTAAGTCATGAGGAGGTTTCCTCTTGTCCTGGTTATAGTAGCCAGGATCAGTTTGTCACTGTGTGGGTGTGTATTCTAAACCATCTACGCCATTTTTCTCATGAACTGCTCACAATGGCCCATTGGCAGCAGCTGCCTAAGGCACACCCAACCCCTCAGGCTGCAAGCTGGATGTTTGGGAACTTCTGTGGGATAAGGAAGTTTTCCTGCTTTCACACCCACCTGAGGGGTCATGTCTGCTAACGGGCCATCAGGGATGTCACAAATATGCCATTGTTCACCTCACAGAGTAAATCGCCCATTGTGAAACTCTCCTGGGGGAGGGACTGGGCGTTCCCATCTGAGCCCAAGCAGAGATAAACTTGGGGATTTGGGACTGGGATCTCTCCTCAGATCCAGAGGAGGACCAGAGCCTTGACCAGACTGAGACTGCCAACAGACTGCAACCATCATTTTCACCAGCAGGTTTCTTGTTTTCTTTTTACTTTGAACTCAGTGGGGCCACGTGGTGCTCAGCACAGGGGTTGGTGAACTCCATTCTGCTTGTACCCCACTGTGCTGGGCCGTACATCTGGTGTTTTTGTGGCACAAACAAATTTTCCTTCTGTATCAGTGTATTTTGTGATCTTTTATCGTTATTCTGACTTGCAATCCCTTTCTGAGTTGGACTGATTTTCTCCTGCCAGTTAAACTCTAAACCAGCACACCTCTCTTCACAATGCACAAGCAACCTGAATTTATCTAAGTATTAGCAGCTTTCAGTATTGGGAAAACAATCCATGTAAATCAAGTACAAGCGGCTGACCATCAGGGCCTCCCATAACGTTGTTCTTAAAATTGAATGACTAAAAAAATTTGTATTCAATGCAAATACAGTAAAACATTAATCAAAATCTACACTCAGTTTTTATTTACAGTATTACTTTTATTTTTTTCAGAATGTCACTTACTCCAAGTCCTCCCCCAATAACTGATGCTGCAGTGTTTACATTCAATAATCTATGCAATGATAGTACATACTGCTGCTTTCCTGTCAGCCAACTGGCTGGAAAATGTTATCTGCACATCAGAAATTGTACACAGAAATGGGAAGTCTCCACGAGCACTTGGGAGTGTTTCTTGAAACACTGCTGTGGCATAACGTGGCTGTACTAGAGGTACAGATTAGATGTCCTGTTCTCCCAGCAAGGAGAAGCAGGTCATCTAATATACTAAGAGGAAACAAAGTCTAAAAAACTCTGATATTTTATTCATTACTTGAATGCAATGAATTTGCAGAGGAATGGATGTGTTTAATTCTTGCTGGAAGCACGTACTGAGACTCCTGGCTAAGCATATCAACTTGAGAGGTACAATCCTGTGGTAAGCAACTCAGACCTCCAAATGATACATGTATGGGGAGAAAAGGAACAAGGCCTCACATACTTAACTCCTTAGTCTATATTTTTAAAAATCTAAATGATTTGTATATCCTTTTCGTTATCAAAGTATACTTTCTCTTTCAAAGTAAACTTGCTTCTTCGGGAGGAGCTATTTTTAATAACAGCTCAGTGCTAAAACCAGGAACCAGTAATTCAAAAATCACTCTTTTCTACTGAAAGGTAGAAAAAACTACAGCTTACTTCCCTCATTAGAAAGCCACATAAGCAATTAAGAGCCTTCCGCTGTATGATGCTTTTCTAAAACATCTTCTCCATGCAACTGCTGTAGGACTTCAGATGGATACAGTGATTGATGCTATCACAAAATTGAGCGATTTCTCCTCTCAGCCCTGTCAACACTAGCATCTATAGACAAAATCATTGTTTAAAGCTCTAGTACATCACAGGATAATGCTGATATTGGTATTTTACAACTAATGCAACATCACGTAATTCACATGTAATCTTAATAGTTAAAAATTCAAGACCGGGGTACTAACTGAATAAACCACTAACATGAAGCTTTCTTATCTGGCATGGAATAAGGGAAGGGATAGTTTAGATAACATTGTAGAGATTGGGCAGGAACAAAACAAATTTATTTTTCCATCCAGGATTTTATACACTTTACAAAAACCAGTAATATCACTGTGCCCATAAAAATGTTATCCATGGCAACAGAAAGCAACTACTACTTTTTGTCATCTAATGGGGCCTTTTTAAAATCAAAATACAAGTATTTGTGCTGTAGCAGTCCTCCACTTTGCACTGTAACAATAAGGCTTACTGTACTTTAAATACAAAGCTGTTACATCTGCAGTTATGAACCACTGGCTTTCACAAACATCATTTTATAGTTGCTTTTTGCTTCTTTTTTGTTTTCTGGAACCTCAGCTTCCTGATGTTTCTCAGCAGATTGTAGCTCCTCTGCAGACTCTTCCTGCTCCGAGTCAGAACCACTTTCAGAGTCCTCTGAACTCTCATCAGAGGAGTGTCCAGCTGCCTCTTCTTGTTCTTCATCTTCCTGAAACTATAAGTTATGAGACGGGTAAAACATTACTTCCTGGCACCTCCACTGCAGCCTTTCAGATTTCCCAATGAGAATGTTTCGCTCAATGGCTTTCATTTTGGTACTACAAGTGGCTTATGTTGTCCAACACAGGCCTGTAATACACAAAGAGCAACTCTCCTGAGGTGGTTAACCATGCCGAACATGACATCCATGGTTTCACCAGCCACTGGGTTATTTAATTACAGCAGAAATCCTAGAGACTCACCATTCACTGAGTCTGAAAAGTTTCAGATCACATCAATTCAGTAATTCTGCACTTTGGTGCATACAGTACTGGAATATCTGTCATGGAGTGACACAATGGAACTAACAACCAGACCATCAAGAATTCCCATTCGTGACTGATCTTTCAAAGTAAGTTTACCAAACTGCAGCATGAGGAATGCTGAAGTAATCCAATGATACTGCTACCAAGAACAATCCAAAATGGCATTTTGTTCATGGTCCTAAAGAGCAAAGCCTCCCTGGCTCTAACACTAAGAATGCCCAGTACTGCACCAGTGGTTTTACTCACTCTGGCAACATCAGCTACGTTTTTATGCAGTTATTAATGCCGAGAGTTAGCAAAAATTGGCAGATGAAGCCATGTTCCTAATAACCCGATTTTCTTGTTTTTTATAACACTACTCTTCCAGCTCATTCCTGTGGAGTTCCTTGCAAGTAGAAGACTAGGCAGGTGTCAGCTCGCTGCAGAACTCTGTACATCAAGTTTGACCTGCAATCACTTTTGTGGACCACAGAGAGGTATGTGCCTCCCCACAACACCGGATTTAATATATCATCACTTTCTGCTCTGATCGGTCTTCACTACTATGGTGCATTAAGCATGTAATACCGTTTATCAGAACAATGAGAAGTATCACTCCCTTCCAGGCATCTGAACAGCCACAATACTGCATGTGAACAGGAGTCAAGTGCCTGCAGTAAGTTTGTCCTTTACCCAAACTACGGAGGTTTGGCACTAGTTGTGATGATTGGATTTTTAAACCAAGTATCATCTTGTCTTAGGGAAGTGAAAGTCAAATCATTATGGAAATAAACTTAGTACCTCACTGAAACCAAGTCCACAATGGCGCCGGTTCCGCCCAGACATCGTGCTGTCCATGCTTTGCTGGTACTGAGACTCCAATTCTTCATTCATTTTCTTGTCTTCTTCCCCTGCATTGTCCAGGGTACTTTGGTTATGGTTCATTCAAATTAACAAAGACATCGAATTACATGAAGTCACATTTTCAAAGTCAAAAAGTTTAAATTTAACCATCTAAAACTACTGGACTGAGAGTATTACTGCATATAAACCATGAGAATCATAAGCCATTGTATCAAGTGTGCATGAAGAACTGTTTGGATACAGAGATGGGCTGGTAAGTTCCCAAGACCTGATGTCTTCAGCTGTACTATGCAGTGTTATGTTCCACTAAACAAGGTAATTCAGCATGAATTCTCTGTGTTTCCTGCCAATACTGCAACATGTCACAGAAAGGAGAACATTTCTGACCTTCACTATGTAACACAGGATTACTGTGATTAAATCATGATTCATATATAGCATCTGAACTTGAGACAACACTACCACTCTTGATTATAGAGTTGTATCTGAAACTGTTTCATGCATCCTGAATTACCAGGTGCAGTTATTACAGCTCTGCATTCTTCCATCTTTAGGAATTCACAGAAAAACTAGTTTTTTATGAGCTACTTCTACATGCCCTTTACTTACTTGCTTGAATAAGTAAATAAATCATCATTTTCACTGGGAGAAAACATAGTTTACAATAATTAAGAATTCTCTGTTCTTTTAAAAGGTAGGAATCTCTAAATCTCCCCAACAGGCTTATAACATTGTAGGTTTTTAATCTGTATCTCTGTGAAGCTGAAAGGTTGTATTGCAAATTCATGTTTCCTCATCTGAAAGTTAGAGTTGTAGGTTTTTGTAAAAGCACAATAATGTATGTTGGACAAAGCAGTGTTAAGAAAATAGTTATTCTATTTTTCAGTGTAAAAACAAGCATTTTAACTTCTAGCTAATAACAAAACAGTACCGACTCTTTATGACTCCTTAGGAGAAGCACCATCTCCTTTTGAAGAAATTCAGGTACGAGGAAGTGATTCTCAGTCACTGTGCAAGCTAACAGCAGAACTTGGAACCAATCCTCAGATCCACAGATAATTTTTTATCAACTGAAAAATGATCAGTGGAGTGTATCAGGAATCAAGATTTCTGGAACAGTGACAGCTGCTTTTCCACATGGCTTTATCAAAGCTTCTCTCAGGCAATGCAGTCCAACCCAGCTTGGTGCAATGTACTTTGACTTACTACCTAAGCAAGCACGATACAAAGATACCACAGTCATACCTCACATGCAATTATTGCTGATTGCCAAGATGACCCTGCAGATCTTTTCAGCTTTTACCTCACTGCTTTAGGGCAGAGATCTTTCTGTTCAATAGGTAACCACGTGGGGTAGAAATCAACCCTGTTCTTTTCCATGTGCTACAGTTTCGAGGTTTGGATATCCATACCTGGCAGCAAGGAAGTGTAATACTGCTAGATGCCAAGAGCAATAAAACTTCGACAGCAAAACGACACTGAGGACCTAGAGACCCTCATTTCCAGGTACCATCAGGTACTTGGCTGAACCTGGACTTTAGAAGGCAAGTGCAGTCAGTAATCCAACAAGAGGACTAGGAGCCTCTACAACTCCACAGCCTGAACCCTCTTCTGCTGCAGCCACGAAACCTGAAATCCCTCCCTACAATATCTACTCAAAGTACTGACATGTTCCTAGGTAAGGGTTAGATTTCCAACTTTGTATCAGCTGTTGGATAAACTGACCTGTCCTGAAGTGAGAGGTTGATCTGTGGTCTCCGATAACAAGGCGGCCAGTATGTTCTTTCTAAAAGAAAAGGCAGTTTGTTTTGGAGCTTTAGGGTGCACTGACAGCTCTGCCAACATCCTGTAATCTTCAATGGAAAAGGTTTGCTGTCAAACCCTGACAACCAACTGTAGGACTAAGTTTTACTAGCTAACAGCTGCTGCCTCTTGGTGAACTCGTTTCATCTTTGTTTTGCTGAATTTTCTGAAAAATAAACCCCAACAACTAGATACTTTTTGCTCTTTCCAGACCCCAAAGCTGGTTCTATTGTATTCTCTTTCCTGCCATTGATATAAAAATGACACAACATGATGCTGGACAAATGTATATGCAGGTTCTGACAATCTGCCCTTTCTCTGGCACTCTGCAATAGTTCAGGCTGTCTATCTTACGAGGATCCAACATCTAGACTGGCGACATAATCAGGTAAGAACTTCACAGTGCTCATTAATTCACTGGCTCAGTAGTTGCTCATTAGCAAGTGTGACTCAACAGGCAAGAACTGGCATTACACAGCAAGCAGCATTAAGCATCCAAGCAGACATTAAGATCAGTGGTAGAGGGATGCTTTAATAGGGTGTTGTATCCCCATCCACTAGGAAGTATTAACTTTCAGCTTTTTAATACAGTAAAATATTTTAGCTTACAAAATTACTGTATTCAAGCAAACTAAGCTAGCGCAAGTGAAACTATTTTTCTTGGAGTAAGTAAAATAGCAACACTAAACCAACATTTTATCCACGAACAAAGCAATATTATATTTTACTGGTTTTACAGCATTTTTTGCAGCAAGCTTAACAGAAATATAACTTTAGAGCATTTTCTCTTTTAAATATTTCCTGGATTGATAAGTAGGTTTAGAACTTTACTGGTTTAGTCTATCAGCTACCTTTTTTAAAAAAGTTTGGTTTTGTTTGTTTGCTTTTTCCCCACAGTGAAGAATTTTACAGCCCTAATACATAGCTTTGTTTGTTTGGAACAAGGGCTCTCTCAGGCGCGCCCGCAGCTAATTTTACAACCAGGTCTGAGCGCATAAAGGTGCGGGGTGGGGACGGAGCCGCAGCGCAGGGACTCGACAACTTCGGAGAGCGCCGTCCTGTGTCCCAGCGCTGATGACACCACAGCTGCGAAACACACACCCTCCCGAGCGGAGAGCCCCAGAGCCGAATCGCTCCTGACCGCTGCCGTTCCCCTCGGGGCAGCCCACGGCACCGAGAGCCGCGGCAGCGGGGCGGGGATGGGAGAGATTGGCTCGGAATGGGGGAGAGACGGGGCCGGTGCGGCCTCACCTTCGCGGCGCCCATCAGCCGCAGGAATTTCTGCTTCCTCTCCTCGTTGCCCAGGTCCGCCGCCTCCCAGCTGCTGGAGCCCTGCGGGAGCACACGTTCAGTGCCCGAGCTCGCAGGCCCGCCCGGCCTCCCGCGGCCTCCCCGGGCCCCAGCTGGGGCTCCGCCTCGCCTCCCCTCGCCCTGCCGCCTCCCTCCGTCCCCGCCCGCCCCCTCCGCTGCCCCGCGCCCGGTTACATCGGGGGAGGCCGCTCGCTTNCCCCGCGGCGCGGCCCGCACGGGAGGGGACGGGGCCCGGCACTGGGGGCGGGTCTCGGCTCGGTTCGGGAACAGCGTGTGTTCCTTGGGGTGCGCCCTGTTAGCTCCGAGGTTCCCTTCCATAGAATCGTAGGATTAGTGCGTTGGAGAGACCTCCGGGATCCAACATCACTGTGATTACTAGACCGTGGTACTGAGCGCCATATTCAGTCTCATGTTAAAAACCTCCAAATGAATCCACCACCTCTTGGGCCGGCTGTTCCAATGTCTGATTACTTTCTCTGTAAAGAATTTCTTTCTAATATCCAACCTAAATTTCCCCTGGCAGAGCTTAAGCCTGTGCTGTCTTGTCCTACTGCTGGTTGCCTGGGAGAAGAGACTGATCCCCACCTGGCTACAGCCTCCTTTCAGGTGGTTGTAGAGAGTGATAAGGTAATGACACATATATAGCTATGTAAGGAGAAAATTCATAAAATACTTATCTAGGAGCAGTTCATCCCCAGTCTGGAGAGGAGAGGAGAACTCATTAATGCATATAAATATCACAAAGACTGGTGCCAAGAGGATGGTGCCAGACTCTTCAGTGGTGCCCTGGAACAGGACAAGGAGCAATGGCCACCTGAGCCTCCTTCTCCTCTCCAGACTAAACAACCTCAGCTTCTCAGCCCCTCCTCACAGTCCCTTCACCAGCTTTGTTGATCTTCTCTGGACCCACTCCAGCACCTCGGTATCTTTCTTGAACTGAGGGACCCAGAACTGGACACAATATTTGCCACCAGCGCTGTTCCTGCTGTCACATCTCCCACACAAAGAACAGAGTCACCTACGACCCCCAAAGTTTATTAAGGAGTATAAGTATTGCAAAGGCTGGTGCCAAGAGGATGGCGCCAGACTCCTCTGAGTGGTGCCCACTGACAGGGCGAGGAGCAGTGGTCATAAGCTAAAACACAAGGAGTTCCATCTCAACATGAGAAAGAACTTCTTTGCACTGAGGGTGGCAGAGCACTGGATCAGGCTGCCCAGGGAGGTCGTGGATGGAATGGGATGGAATGGGAATGTCTCCTTGGAGACATCCAAAACCCACTTGGGCACCTGCCAGGTATAGTCATCCACAAGCGAGACTCTGTGACCTTCCTGAACAGCCTTTGCCATCCTCAACGCAAAGAAGTGCTTCCTTATGTTGAGGTGGAACTTCTTGTGTTTTAGTTTATGGCCATTGCTCCTTGTCCTGTTCCTGGGCACCACTGAAGAGTCTGGCACCATCCTCTTGGCACCCACCTTTGTGATATTTATATACATTAATGAGATCTCCTCTCATTTCCAGACTGGGGATGAACTGCTCCTAGATAAGTATTTTATGAATTTTCTCCTTACATAGCTAAAAATGTGTCATTACAATGTTTTGTGAGTATGGTAATTAAGCTCTTCAGTCACTTCTTCCCAAGCCTTGTTATTCAAATGTCACCCATCATTCTTTTGTAGAAATACAGAGAAAGAAGAGTGGACAAGAAAATATTCTGGAAGATAAAGCATGAAAGTTCAGTAGATCTAATAATGTAGAAATGTCTTGGGTAGATTGATTCAGAGTTAAAGATTTCGTCCGAGGTCAGTATTGGGACTGTTGCTGTTTGACCTCTTTGTTGGTGACATGGACAGTTGGATTTGGAGCACCCTCAGCAAGTTTACAGATGACAACAAGCTGTGTGGTGCAGTCAGCACCCTAGAGGGAAGGGATGCTATCCAGAGGGACCCTGAAAGGATGGAGAAGTGAGCCTGTGTGAACCACCTAAAGTTCAACAAGGCCAAGTGCAAGGTCCTGCACCTGAGTTGGGGCAATCTCAAGTGCAAATACTGGCAGAAAAGGGATTGAGAGCAGTCCTGAGGACTAGGACCTGGCAGTGTTGGTAGAAGAGAAAATTTACATTCACATATAATGTACATTTGCAGCCCAGAGAGCCAACAACATCCTGGGCTACATCCAAAGCAGTGTGCCCAAAAGGTCAAAGGAGGTGATTCTTCCCCTCCACTTTTGTGAGACCCCCACCTGGAGTGCTGCATCCAGGTCTGGGACCCCCAGCATGGAGAGCTGTGGAGTGACTACAGAGAAGGGGCGTGGAGACAATCAGAGAGCTGCAGCACCTCTCCTATGAAAACAGCCTGAGAAAGTTGGGGCTGTTCAGTCTGGAGAAGAGAAGGCTCTGAGGAGAGCTTAGAGAACTTTCTGGTACCTAAAGGGGGCAGACAGGAAACATGGAGAGAGACTTTCTCCAAGGGCATGTAGTGATAGGACAAGGTGAAATGGCTTCAAACTCAAAGCAGGCAGGTTTAGGTTGGATTTTAGGAAGAAATTCCTTACTGTGAGGGTGGTGATGTCCTGGAACAGGTTGCCCAGAGGATTCCCCATCCCTGAAGTGTTCAAAGCCAGGCTGGGTGGAACTTGGAGAAACCTGCTCTAGGGAAAGGGGTCCCAGCCCATGGCTGGGGCATTGGAATGAGATGATCTTGAAGGTCAGTTCCAACCCAAACTATGATATGATGTGATATATAGAATATAAGTATATTCAACTCTTATTCATACAGAATAACACTAGAATAGTGATGTTTTATTTCATGTTTACATATATTGCACTGCTTGAGTGTGCAAAACCAAAGGCATGCTTGTGTGATTTGCTTTCTGCAACTTCTATGGTTATTGTTTGACAATGATAAAGAGCAGAAGGGAGAATTAATCTGAGAGTTGTATATTTGCAATTTTAGCCTCATTTCATGTATTTCAATTTATAGACTTACAGAGAGACTGTAATAATGGATTATTTTAAATTTCATTATTTAAAAAGTTCTAAAGAGTAAAATTGAAAAAAAAAAAAGACATTACAAATCAAAAAACCTTGCTTTTTTTTTTTTTTGTAGTCTATAGCAGCATTTTTAGTCTGTTAACTTAATAGACCTTATGGTAATCTAATATCAGTGAAATTGTACCTTTCAATTTTTTTAAAGTTAAGATGCTATTAGAGCTTCTGTCCTATTATGCCTGAAGACCTGTTCCTTAATTAAAACAATGTGAAATTTTAACTTCATGGTTACATTTCCACTATGGAACAAACAGAGAAAGTTTGTCTTTGGGGAAAAAAAAAGATGGAAGACTGTTAAACTCTAAATTAGCTATTTTAATTGTGTCTTAGTTGTGGCTTGCTGTTAAATTCGAGTCTTTTTTAAGACAACTGAAATGAACTAACGTTTTTATGTCTGACTAATGGTTTGGTAATTTTGGTTTTGTTTACATTTTGAATAATGATGTGCTGCTGCTATTTCATTGACAGTCCTTTACAATTTTTTCCCCCCCTTAGTTTATTGCCCACTTGTTTAAAGTGCTCTGTTTTCACTGACAAGAGGTACCTTACTAAACATATACATCTTCAACAATAAGTGAGAGCCATCTACTTATGGGGTAGCTTAAAAATGGAGACATCTGACTGCTAACAAAAAGGTGGATTCTTAGTAGCAGGCTGGCTATGTAAAGGTTTCATTTATCTTTATGGAGATATTACAGATAATTTTCAAGATGTGTGTGTCATGAGCTTTATGTAATTTCAGTAACACTAGTAAATGATAAGAAAGGAGTTCTGAAAATTCTGTCATGCTGGAATCCAGTGTTATATTTGTTGTATTCTTTTGAGCTACTGAGAAATGCAGTGATTTTCAGGACAAGACAGCAAGGGTTTCTAAGAAGAAACCTGTCTCCTCCAATCTGAGACTGTTTTAGAATACAAACAAAACAATAGGTAAGGATCCTGGGCAGTATTTATGTGAGTTTTACACATTTCTTTTACAAAGTCCCTTTGAAGAGACTGTCCTGAAGTTAACATTCAGTTTACAGCAGGTGAGATTTTTGTCATGAAGCAGAAACTGGTAATGATGCAGAAATGAGATCTCAAGTAAATAACTATCAGTGAAGCTAAAACACAATAGGCAGAAATGTTGAGGTTTCTTGTTGAACATTAACAGAGGCAATAAGGTGAGAATGAGATGAGGTGGAATGAAAAGTAAGGTGACAAAATTGTTTACTGTCATGTACAATTACACTCTTTTAGACTTTTTGATATATATCTCCTTCTGAAATGAGCTCCAGTCTGTGGATGGGGACCATCTTTTTGGGTGGACGGTAGGTGCACACCAGCTCTGTTACTGGAAATACCAGAAGAACCACGTGAATGAAGATTTCCTGCCCCAGTACAGTTCCAAGTTTTGAAGCTCAGTGGTCTGCATTCTGAAAACTTTTGGGCAGACAACAGCTTAGGAAAGCTGGAGATGGGAAAGATGAGGCTTAGCTAGATATTGCAGAAGCAGTTTCAGGTTTGGAGACCCTGATGTAAAATATGTAAAAATCTTCAGAATTTTTTTTTTTTTTTTTATTTTTTTAAACTTTCTTTGTAGAGAGAGGTCGGGTAGATTAAAGTAGGACCAGGTCTGGCAGCCAAAAGTTTTTCATACTGTCATGTGATAAGGATGTCTTTGCTATGCAGTGATTGACTAAGAGGCAGTAATAAAACTATCACACAGTGACCAAAATATTGGTCAGTCCTGGCTTGGAAGCTGTGGATACACACTTGAATATTCTCCCATTTAGTTCTGGCTCTACCGAAGGCTAAGTGGCTTTTGGCAAATTATCTCACCTTTCTGCTTTATCTGTGAAATTAGGATAATATATCTACATGCCAGTGCTAAGAATTAATTAACAGTTGCAGAGTGCGTGTTCAAAGCAATGTAGAAGTGCTAAATATTAGCTATAGAGTAATTGGACTGCTGTAATTTATAATGTGCACACTTACATTGGCATAAAAAATAGGATCAACCTCTTCTCAAGTGCTGTAGAATGTTTAATTGTTACTAATGAACTTCTCAGATTCAAAGTAGCTATCACTGTGAGACAGGGAATGCTGCCAGTATCTGTCTGTAGGAAAGCTTAACAAGGAAAGTAATGATTTCTTTTTATCTTGAAATAAAAAAATAAATAAAAAAGTATCTATGTACACATATACCTCCTTTAAATGCAGAGTTTAATTTTTTTTTCCTACGCAGAAAGCTCCATTTCGTATTAAATAGAAATAGAACATTACCCTAGCATTTCAAAATTGTTTCATCTCTTTCAGCATATTTTAAGCTGAAAATGGTTTCTGTTTTCTGGGCAGCTTTGCTTAGTAGTTGTCACAGCAATATATAGAGGTTGCCACAGAGAGGAGTGGAAAATATTCTGCATATCACTGAAAGTGAGGAAAGAAACTCCTTTACTGAAATCTCACTTGTGCAACATAGTTATTTGGTGTGTTTTAGTGACACAATGTGTGCCAAACGTTCAATTCCAAGCTCTTGGCTAAGTTTTGTTTTAAGAGGTTAAGAAGAAGGAGAGACAAGCTAAGTGCAAACAAAGAGATGTCAACAGAGGGATTGCCGAGAAGGGAGCATCAGTTGGGGGAAGGCAGTCGTAGCTGTTAACGTTTAAAAAGCCCTTTCAAGGACTAACAAAATAAAGGATAGAGAGGTCCTCATCCTGAAATGGCTTTTATATTTCCGAACCTCTTGTAAAAGCTTTTCTTAGAACATTTCCCATCTAAAAACAAAGTTTCTAACATAAACAAGTCAGGCAGCACATCAATACAAAGACTGTCTTCACTTACTTTTATTTCTGGGCTAGCAGAACAGGCCATTATTCAATACCATAGAAAAAAAAGAGTTGTTGCCTCAGTTTAAAAAAGGAAGAAAACAAAGAATGGAGAAATTGTGTCCTTGAACCTTGCACTGTGCACGACTCTAGAATCCCAATGTGTATTAGGTTTCTACATAGATTTTTTAAAAATCCGCATGCTTTAACATAAAAGGCATGTTAAGGCACCTTTCTTTAGGTACAATCCTAGTGCAATCAGGTTCCAGGTAGTTTTTATATCAGTGTAACCAGTCAAGGCTAGCGATATATCTCTTACTTGGAGCTGATGTGAACCAGCTACATCTAGATAAGGAAATACAGCACTTTGCTTCCTTAAGATTTTACATCATCTTAGAGTGACTAGACCTCTTCATTTACCACTGCACATGGTTCACTGCTAGAATATTGTACCTGAGTAAAAACCATTTTTACTGCAATGAAGGTATAGATTTATATATATATAACTGGTTTTCTGCCTTTTTCTTTTTGTGCTTGCTAGCACATAAAAGCACCAATAAAGACAAAACACTTCACGGAAAATATCTGCCAAATTCAATTATTCTAGTGTGAGTCTGAATGATGAGGATAAAACTTCAGTATTATCAAAATGAATTGTGTTTAGAAAGCAAACGTTGTAGTTCCTTCCTTGGGTGTGTCTTCTGTTTCCTTCTGTGTACTGTTTCATCTATCAGTAGTAAAGCAGAATGCTTTAAGGAAAAGAGAATCTTAATATTTCTTTCTCTTAGGGAGTTTAACCTATTGGGTGATTTAAAAATGGTGTGGACAAACCACTCCTTCACATACCTTAGTGAGTAATGCTCTGCTGAAAAAGGGTTGAATGAAATTCACACTGTCCTTTTTTGAATCATGTGTTGCTGTGAAAGCCAAAGTCTCTGAAGTCCATGGAAAATTGTCTGTAAACAGTAAATTGTCTGTAAATTCATATAACAATACCTGTTCCTAGCACCTTTGAATATTTTACTACATGAACACATAGAAAAGTAGAAGGAAATGTAAGTGGTATGAGAAAAAATTGTAACTCTGTGTCTTCTCCTCCTTCCATGGAGGATTGTATTAGTTGCTCTTCACTAGGAACTTCAGTAACATTTGTGGAAGTGATCAGTGGAAAGGAATAAGAATAGCGCAAGATATCTCTATACTGCTGGTTTCACTTTATCCAAAATGTTTAGAGAAAGATTTTAAAGGTGTGAAAACAATGTTTATCCTCTACTTTCAGCATCAGTGGAGCACATAGACTTTTCATATGCCCCCAGTGTCCAAATAAACTTTGAAGACTGCTGAAGATTTTTCTTTCCTGACAATATCTGCATCTGCCTGATAGAGCTATGTCACAATACTGTCTGCTGCCACTGCATTAGATTTTTCCTGCTGCAAAAACATTTTCGTTAGTTTATGTCCTGATAGTATATGTTCCAAATATGTGATCACTGCTTACCTCTTTTATTTACAGGAACCTATAGAAGATGAGTCAGGTCCACTGTATCCAGTTTGTTTGTGTTCTGGTGACTTGTGGTCCGTAAAACATAGGCAGTGTGTGTCCTGGGCAATGCTGATTTTTGCACCTTTTAGCTACTGGAAGATCTCTACTGTACAAAACCATACAAATACATATTCACTTTGTCCCTGTACTGGACTCGTAGGTTGTTTACTCTGTTTTAGTCTCGGACTATTGACTTTGAGTTACTGCAAGCACAAAAATAGAAGGGAAATTCATTACCCTGTTTTACCTGTTTAACACCAACATCTCATTTCTTACATCAAGTCTTTAAAATTAATATAGTGATCTTTTCAAGCTCTACACTATATTAATAAACTGTATAATATCTGGCAGCACTGCCAAGTACCTACATTGTCCTCTGCCTATACTAAAGTTGACTGTAGCATTTTGGCATTTTTTCTCTTTATAATAAATGGCATTAAGCTGCAGGTGCAATACCACAGCAATTTATGCACATTTTGACTTTGAGCATGAAAATTTGTAGCCCAAGCATCAGGATATTTTTAATAGTCTCAAATAATACATAATAAATGAATTAACCTAGGCATGAAAGATCATGTCTTCTTAATATGGTGATATTTATGATAGGCCTGAGACTGCCATAGGATTGTGGTATCCTACCTAGAGGCAGGACAATCCCCTTTACATTAGGACAGTGGTTGTGCCATACAGGCACAGTGTGCCAGGAAGAAAATGTAATTTTATGCCACTTTACTTGTTTTGCTGCGGGCATAAACAGGTGCCTTTTTCTATGTTAAGTAATGTATTATTTCTGAAACATTTGGGATCCAAAGTGGGAAGGCATAGTATAAATACCATGTCTAATGCTGTTAATTTACTTGATGTAAGTTCTGTAGAAAAGAAAAAATGTTTGAAAGAAAAAACGAGAAAAGCAAATGTAAGGCTGTGTGCTGTCCCTAAATATTTTAGTGATTGCCTTGAGTGTGATAGTTGGAAATGTTCCTGTATATGACATTGTTAAAACTGGTATGTATTTCATACAAAATCATAGCACGTCTATCATGGAAATATGTAGATGGGAAAAGACCGCCCGGGGTAATCCAATCCTACCTCTTGCTCGGTGCAGGTCCAATTAGAGCAGGTTGCACAGGGCCATCTCCAGTCAAGTTGGACTGTTTCCAAGGATGCTGATGTGTTTCTTGGCAACCTAGCCCAGTGTTTGGCCACCCTCAAGGTAATTTTTTTTTTCCTGTTGAATTGGAATTTCCCATAGGTCAACTTTTATCCATCGCCACTTGTCATGTCCCTGTGCACCTCTGTGAGGAGCCTTGTTCCACCTTTCCTTCTTAGGCAGTTGCAGGCAGCAATGAGCGCTTGCCTTCACCTGCTGTTTCCCAGGCTCTCTCATCTTCTTGTACACCTTATGTATCATGCTTCAGCCTCCTTGTTGTCTTCCTCCACTGTTTCAGTATCTGTTTTGCCCTGGGAAGACCAGAGCTGGAGACTGTTCCTGGTGCAGTCTCACAAATGCCAGAAAGAGGGAGATTACCAGATCCCACAATCTGCCGGCAGTGCTCCTGTTAAAACAGCCTGGGATGCTGTTGGCTGCCTCTGCTGCCAGGGCACACTGCTGGCTCATGATCAGCTTGTCCACAGGCACCTCTAGGTTTTTTTTCTTGCAAATAGGCTTTCTAGCCCGTTGGCCCCCAGCCTGTGCCCTTGCATGGGGTTATTCCACCTCAGATGCAGGACTTTGGATCTTAATGTATTGAGTTAGAATTACAGAATTCAGTGTATTGAGTTCTAATTTTGTGTTTGTAAGAATGAATAGCTTTGGGTTTGTCATTTGGGAATAGCAGTGGCATGCCTTCTGAATAGCCTACATAATGCAGAACTATGCATAATATGACTCATTTTTGGATAGCCAGTTTAACGAAATCACCTAAAACTGGTGATGTATCAGGTGCATCCTGGGATAAATAAATTACAGAAATCATAGTAAACTACCAAAGAAAGGATAGCAGATTGTTTCCTGAAAGCAGGTAATTTTTTCAGATTAGCAATGCTTCATTTTTGTTTTGTACATTTATAAATGAAGTAGGCTGCGCTAATCTGGAAGCTAAACTAACACTACTTCGTGGCTCTTCTGTTTATTGAGCAGCTGACTATTTCTTGTTAGATTAATATAGTTTGGGATATTTTAATTAATAAGAATGTTAAAAACATACTTTTTTCTGTGGATACCATTTAATATTATCCAGGGTCGTCATTGCATGTTGAATGATGTCTGTATACTGGCTGTTCAAGACTAGGGGGCTTTCATGTATACATAAATTCTGAAACTGAAAACTCTCAACTTTTTGTATCATATGTCAATTTTTATAATAAAATATTTGTTCGAATTTGAGAATTTTAGTATTGAATAACTAGTTTTGGTTTTGGGTTGTTGTTTTTTTTTTTTTTTTTTGCAGTCCTAGTAAAGATGGTTTTCTTTGTACTGTTAGCAAACCCCCTTAAAGGTAATACAAATCTTTATGCCTTTCCCCCACTGTTAATTCATTTGCCATTTTTAAGAATCTTGGAATGTGTCAGAAATGAGTCTGGGAGGATGAGTTCAACAGATCTCTGTCCATGGTCTGCTGCAGCATACTCAAAAGAGCTGTATGGCTGCAATGTTAGGAAAATTTGGCATATTGTAAATTAAACCTCAGTGCTGAAGACTCTCAGCTAGGAGACATTGTCCAGAAAGCCAGCATTCCTGGTTCTGCCTATGATTTTCAGCTGATGACCCCCTTTGCTAATGAAGCATACAATCCTAATTTGGCATGGGTCAGAGGTAGGACGGTTCTCTTGCAGGTGAAATGTCATTTGCCACATTTTGCAGAGTATTAGTCCAAACCTATATTTGGTTGGCACCTGTGCTCCAGAACTGGCATCCCACCTTGTGAGAAGGCAGCATGCCACTCTGACAGATGGGGAGGAATGCGAGCATGCCAGCAAGCCAGTGTATGCATCAAGGGGTCACATTTCTCTCCAGGAATGTTGAAATACCGGTACATGCAGAGCTTCTGTATCTGAGGCACACGTGTTTCTTGGCAACAACCAAAGTTCCTGCTGAATATCTTGGCACAGGATGTAAGGAAGCTTAGTGAATTTTCATGGCATTCATAGGGTTTCTACACCATGGGAGCCTACATATAATTTCTGCTAAGAATGGCCCTATGAATGTAAACAGAAGAGGGAATATATTCTGCAAATTATTCTTTCTTATTAGTAGATTAAGAACTGTTAAAATGCCATCATAGCTTTCATGGATAATGATTCTTTTGATTAGTTAATGGTTGGTTTATCCTGGTCTGAGAGCAATAGAACGTGTGGTTTGGCAATCAACCCAAAATGTGAATGTCACAGCTTAAACTTCTACCACTTCTTCTTTTGCACTTTATTTTGACTTAAAATTATATTCTGAAATCCCATCACACTTTTGTACTTTATGAAGGAATTAGTTTTTTTCTGTGTTTCCCAAAATGGTAGAATGTATTAAAATTGACTCCGGGATGTTCCTTTCTCTTGCTGAAGGTAATTCTGAATGGCTTATTTCAGAGTTTTTACTTTTTTCCTCTAGAATTACTGTAAAGCTTTTCTATTTCATCCATTACAGCACAGTGTTTTTCACATTTGAATAGCTGCATCAACATGAATCCTTTATAAGGACCTTAAAAACAAACTTTGCCAAGTCTCAGAATACAGAAGCTGATTCACATCCCAATACTCAGCTGCCTCATGAATAAAGGAGAGTCTGTGCCTGACACTTTGAAGCTGTAGCTGTTAAACCATACAGACTATTTACCTCAATAAATCATTATAAGAAACTAAGGTACAATTATACCCACAGAGAAATAGAATTCAAAACACTGATTTATGTGGTTCAGTGCCTGTTCCCTTTTCCATCATGTTTTGAATTTTATGCATGTTTGTCATCTTTGGCTGCTTCCATGTATCTTTAAACTAATGGGTCTTGCTTTTTAACATTCCTCATTAGGTTTGTTATTTTACTTTGACATACAGACATGATTTGCACGCTGTACAAAGTTTTGCATTTAAAATTAACTATCTAATTTCTTATGCTATAGACCAAAAACGGAAAATGTGAGTAATTTGTTTAAACTAACATACACACTTTTCTGATTAATTTGTGACCATCTAAGCTGAAATTTCATATTAGCTGAGCATTTTTTTTGTTGCTTATTTGTGGAATCTGAAGAGAAATCACTATACAAAGGAATCTATCATTGTGCTTTTCAGAGTGTGCCTGCTAATCTAGAGGGTTCTCAGAAAGAGATGGAAGCATAGGAAGTTGCATTTGGAGTCAATTTCTTTATCCCTCCACAAAAAGGCAAAATTAATCTAAAAGATAAAATATAAATTAAATGAAAGTGGAGGAAGGAATGGTACTGAAACTAACAAATAATTCCATATGAAGTGGTAGGAGTAAGGTAAATATATCTAGCAGGGGAAGTCCAAGAGCAGCCACAGTCGCTGTTAGGCCACCCAAGCCTTTAAGAGCATGCAGAGTGGGGAGGGCAACAGAGCAGAGTCCTGTAGAGCAACAGGGTGGGGAGTGATTTAATAACCAATAAATGTTCCTTACTAAAACTTCAGAAAGTTACCAAATATTTAAAACAACATTTTTAATATGAACAATAGTAAATATACCACAGTTCCAAACGCTTTATGCCTTACTCATAACTTTCAGTACTGATACTTGGATGGATCTAAATGGTCTGGAGGGAGGGTGTATCATGCAACCTGCCTAGTCCCAGTGGTTTGGATTAGAGTAGTGCTCGTCTGCACTATTGAGAGGGCGCTATAAATCCGTCATTATTTCTGAACTGATTTATAACATGAATGTTTTTAGGCTATGTGTGTCTTTCATCTGTCTAGTTAAAAAAGATGTGTCTGTTGAAGACAAGTTTGGCCATTTCAGACTATTTTTGCTTTACATTTGATAACAGAAATTCGAGTGAGAAGTCTAAATGCTCCATCTGTATTTTCATTATCTTACACTGAATTTTGTAAGATATTTAATTCATAAGTGAATATGCATCTATACTCTGTATATAATACATGAGTCAGAGCAAATAGTCTTTTGCAGGCACTCTGTCATTTACATATATACATATATATATATAGTCTTTTTAGTATGTTTTTGTCTCTCTGAATTTACAGGAATTTTATGAGGAAATAATAGTATACCTAAAAATTTTCACATACAAACAATGTTATTTATCTAACTCTGAAAACTCATATATTCCATAACCTTTTTCCCAGTATTCTGAGTATGTAACATACTGCTTTTACAGCCTGTTAGCATTTAAAATGTTCTGTCATTATACCCATGTAGTTAATAATGTTTTTATACTACTGAAGTAGAGGATTGCTTAGAAACATTGATGATGGTGTAATTTAACAAATCTGTGTCTAGATCATTCTATTACCAGCTATCATTGTGTAATGTGAGACCTCTTGCATTATCCAGACACAGAGGGACAATGTTTAGGAGTCTGGGAGAAGAAAAGCAGGGCAACCACTTACCTCCAGAAAAAATATTCATTCTCATCTAGTGTATTTCAATGTGATTTCTGATAGAAACACATCTGCAATATCTGTGCCAGTCTGTATCTCAGAAAATGTTGACAGATTTGGATAGAATTTCATGGTGGGATAGTGTTTGAAGCATTTCAAGTTTCTATGAGCTTCAGAAAAGGAAAAAAAAAAGGTGACTAGGTAGGGAAGGAGAATCATCTGGTGATAGATATTGCTGCATTCACTCTGCAGCAGTATCTACAGCCAACCAGGCAGCTTGTCCTCACATCTTGCCTAGCTCCTCTCCGGGTACCCCCCTGTGTTCCCTGAGAGGCACTAACGGGAAGCAGGACTTGTGATGGTGCCCGTGGTCAGGGGAGAGTGGAGGGAGAGCCCACAGGGTGTACATGCAGTGCATGGCAATTACTGTGGTGGGACCCACGTGAGTGTGGAACAGCACAAGTCAGATGGAAGCCACAGTATGAATATGTCCACTGATTTGTTTATTAAAATATTTTATAACTTTTGAAATTCCATTAATGAAACTACATATTCTAGGGCTTTGTAATAACTCAATTTTATTTTTCCTCTGTTCCTAGTGCCTAGAAGAGTGCCCTGCTCAGTTATAAAAATAGCAATGTCATTAGTGATTCAAGTATCATATTAGATATTTCCATTAAGAAAATTCCAACTTATTGTTTCCCATTGTTTTCATAGTTCAGTGCTACTATGTAGTAAAGAACCATTACATTTTGCAGTCTACTAAAAGCCCTTAATCCTAAGTGGAAAAAATTTCTGAAACACTTTCTGAAATTTCAGATATTTACTAGCATTTGTTGGCTCAGGTGATCTCACGTCTTCAGTCTTTCAGTTTCCTAAGCAACAAATAGAAATGGATCCTGAATGCTATTTAAAAACATCTGAATTTAAGGATTGTTTGCCATGAAAATTGCAACACCTTATCATCTACTAGGATGCCACAGAAATTCAGGAATTTGGTTCTGCCAGTACGCAGCCAGAGACTGACTACCATATCTGAAACTCTCCGTCAGCTCTCAAATAATACACATCAATAAAGAGTATTTTAATTCCTAATAAAATCTCTTACCAGAATTTCTAAGGGCCATTTACTCTTCTAGATGTATGTTTGGTTCTAAACAGGTTAGAGAGGAGTGTAAGTACTTTTGATACACATGCTACATTTTACTTAAATAACTGTGCAGGTGTAGCCAAGATGTGGATGGAACGATAGGAGTATAGAAGGGTCGTGCCCGTCTTCCCGAGTGAGTAACTTCATATGTAGAAAGCAACCTTGTGATCTCATCACAGTACAGGGCTTGAGCTGATTAAGTTAAATCAGTGTAATTAAGCATAACTTTTTGTATGTAGACAAATCTTAAGCATTGCATGAACACAGACCAAGAATAAACTTGCTTAGTTTACAAAACAAACTTAGTTGCAGCCTATCACGCAAATAGGGTGATCGGTTTTTAAATAAACTTAATGAGTTAATGATGCAACACTGTATGTGTTAAGGAGGGCAAGATATGTCCCAGGGAAACACTGTGAATGTTAATCTTAGGCACCTGAGGCAATTTGTTGAGGTTACTTAGCATGATTTTGTTGTGACTAGTTTGCAAAAGTAGGGGCAGTAAGGAAGGACAGTTTTCTGTGAGTTTTTTCTAAGTTTGTCTTCTATTAGCAGATGCCTTTCACTCACCAAAACTTTAAGTTCAAACAAAGGTTCTTTAATTTTAGCTGTGATTCTTCAGAATATCCAGGGATTACATATAATAGATTGTGAGTATAGCATGAGCAAACAAGGCATCAGTAATAACCTTCTAGCATGGTTTTATCTGGATGTACTGAATTACAAGGAAAACAGTTTTGGGCTTCTTCCTAAGTCTCGTGGATCACAGATTGCATGTTTAAAAGTGAAGAGGCAGTAGCTAGACAAAGGAAAAGAAACAACACAAAAAGCCTTACGTTTGCATGAGTTTCACTATGCTGAAATCCTGACCTCAAATCAATAAGAAATCCTTTATCTGACACATATTGAGGGATTATAGACTCAACATTTTAGAGGATGTGTTTGAACAGCATTGACATCAAAACCTTCTGAAAACTCCAGGTGGATTATGAACAGTGTACTGTTTATATCTGTAAGTACAAGCAGCTGAAGAGTTATTTCAGTCTATCTTTGGTACAGTTTTGCAAGTATGCTACATTTATTTCTTAGGAAATAATTATTAAGGAGTGGGGGGTTTGTGCATGTGTTTATGTTGGTCGAGTGGTTAAGGCATAAGGACTTGAGAGGTCAGAGTTTTCCTTGCAGCTATGTGACAGAAGTTCTTTGTGTGTGTGGTAGATCAAATCCTCATTTTGTCTCAGTTTTTCAGGGGTACAGGGGTGATGGCACACTGGCAGCACTCAGTGGGCTATTACAAGGTGTGTTTTATTATTTTTGAAAGGTGCATGTAATTACTTTTAAAGGTACAATAAGGCTATGCTACATGTTGGAATTTGGAAAATATTTCATAATGGGCAACGCTACCCTTCAAAAAAACTCATGTCTTCCAGGGATCTCTGCTTAGTGAGTCTGAAAACCACACTGAAGACACAATGCTGAAGCAGATGTATTTGAGATGGATGAATACAGGCTGCTCTCTTAATTTTCAACTGTTTAAACAACTTTGGTTTCTATGAAGAGTGTTAAAGGTGCTGAATGCTTCAATGCAATAGCCACTTACTTGGGTGCTATGTGAGCTATGTAGCTTATTCTGGAACATTTGATAAAGTGTTTACTGGATAATCTCTTACCATAAAGTATTTATTGGATAAGTTCGTACCATATATTCTGTAACAGAAGAAAGGGAATACATCCAAATGTGTGCTAAACACAGAAAAAAGAACTTGAAAACAGAAGGGAGGGAAAATTACTGTAGTGAACAAACCATTGGACTCTATCACACGTTATAAACTCAGGAAAAGCTCTAATATTTGAAACCCATTCAAGAAAGTCTTATGGAGTCTGGACAGTGTGCTGTCAATTATTTTAACAATTTCCACTCTCAGTTCCCTACTGATGGTCAACTATCCTTAAATGGAGAAATGTTGGGGGAACTAGACTTTTGAAGAGGAACTTAGGTATTGAATGTTTTTTCCTACTTGATATTGAGAAGGAAAATTTTTCATAAACTGAAAAAAACCCCCGTGTGATATATATACTTTTATAAAAGAATTTTTATAATTCTAAAATTAGTCTTCTGTTAATTTTTATGTCAAATGCAAAGAGACTTAGAGTGGCAGCAATCTAGTTAATGCAAATTAGGGGAGCTGTGGACTAGTGAAGGTAAGTGGGACCAGCCCTGGATCTGCTGTTATGATATTCCTTCTGTTTGACAAGTCTGTGCATTTTATTTCATATATGTGAATTCTGTTTTAAATGAGTGTTTGGAGTGTTCTCCTTGAGTGCCATTGAGAAATGCAACATTTAGTTCTGTTTTACAGTGCTGAACTTTTTTTTTGCCTTTTAAAGGAAGTTTTATGTCTAGATTTCCTCATGTTTTTGTCACTATAAATGAAAAAATTTCTATTTTAAGGAATGAAATAGTTCAAACACATTTCATGTGTGATTAGACTTCTGCAGGTAAGTGTTTAGCATGTCCAAGGGGAACTTATTTGGAACTGTTTATTTTTCTGGCTAGTGTCCTTATGCAACAACAACAGCAAAGTCTCTGCTGGACAAAACAAAACATGTAATTTGGTGACAGTAAAAGTACAATGGTGGGCAAATATGCCTGCTGAAATACAGCAGAAGAAAAAAGATAGGTCACACCTAAAATAAAATCTTACCTTTTGTTGAAAAATTGTTCTGAATTTACCTCAGGGAGAGTAGGTTCAGTGCTGCAGAATTCTTTCAGGGCTTTGGTGGCTCTAGTACATCTATATGGATCTCAAGTGAATAAATCATTTATGTTGTTTAGCATCTCTGCTAACAGTATTGTTGTGATTTAAAACTGTCAGTTTGTGAATACCTGGCCTTAACAGCAGCTTGATGGCTGTAATGGGGATACCTGTGCGTGTTTGAAGCAGGACAAAGATGTTGATCAAAGATGACAAGAGAGGCAAGAAGGGGAGCTTTGTCTGAGGTTGTGTTAAAGTGCACTGCTGGATCTTGGAGGGGGCTTTGATTTACCAATGTCCATGAGTGTTTTGACCTTCTCTGAGCATACATCTGTACTACTGATCAGTTTGGCTTTGACTGCCACAAAAACGTGTAGCTTCTGTCCTGGAGGCAAGGATTAGCATTAGAGAAATAGCCGATGAAAGAGAGCATTGCACAGTCTGACGTAGGAAGAGGTGTGTCAGAAAGACCATGAAGAATACAATTAATTTTTTTTCTCCTGCTGTGCTGGCCCCTGTTATCTTCTTTTTATAAGAGGCACTAATTTCACTCATAAGTGTGAGAAGGCTGCAGCTTGGTTTTACTTATGCTGGCATTATTTTTGAGATTAAAAATGTTCAGACACCTAAACAAAATGATATATCTATTATTCAGCTAAAAGGGAAATATTTAGTTTTTATTATTGGAATCTGCTCAACAAAGGTTTTTCTTGAGGAAAAAATCTGTGCACTGTGTGACTGTGCACTTTCTGTAGTCTTAATAAATAGCTCACTAACAGGTACTGTGTGGTCAAGCAAGTATTTTTTTAACTTTTCCAGTATGTTTTGGTTTCTTCAGGAAGTATAATCATCAATGTGTATATTCTATATATGTGTTCTTCTTCCTGTGTCTCCATGCATATAAAAAGACATATATATATAACCAATTAAGAATGCAAATGTGTGTGTGCTGTAATACAATTATAATGCAGTGGTATTAGATGTATTGCATGTGACATTTCTTGTTAGGTGAATGTGTGAACTATGAATTGGGAATGCAATGAGGACGTGGGATTAATGCTAGCAATTAATTTCCCTTGTCATAATTATGTGATTTCCATTTTAAGATGTCAAAGGAAACTTTCAGGTTATATTTTTCTTCCTTTACTCACTGATAAAAATTTTTTACTGTAAGTTTTCAGTCATACACACTGAGTGAAAGAACAAGTAGCTTTCTTACTAGAAATAGTAGCAGATTAAGAGATGTTGTTGTGAAAGGTGGTGCTTTGAACTTGTTGCTTAGCCTGTCATTGGTTAGGTTTTAACTTGAAGTGAGTAGACATCTCTAACTATATTGTTTATCTCATTCTGAATTCTAGTAAGACTTAAGACCTGCAGAAAGGCAAGCAAAGACACGTGTGCAGAGAGGAATACTGATGTGTTAGAAGACAATGTGAGATCTGGTGTAATTTCTGGCTCTGTCATGGTCTTCCTCTGTGACCCTGAGCCATTTGCTTACCTTCTCTTTGCCCCACATTCCCTACCCTTCTTAGGCATTACACTCTTTCCTTACGCCATCTGTTTCTCTTGTCCATTAAACTTCAGACTTTTCAGGACAGAATCTGCCTTTTACTGTGTATCTTCTGTCTATGGGTACTTTCTAGTAGAATGGGGTGCAGTTGTGGGTTGGACCTTCTAGTCTTTGGTAATTTTGTGTCACAGCTAAAAGAGACCGAATGTATTATATCAGTGTGATAAAAATGGATTCCAAATGTTGAACAGGTGAACAACTGAACAGAGATAACATAATCTTTTACATACATAATGGAATTAACATACAGAAAACAGCTCTTTGCGGGGAGGGAGGAGTTGTTATTCTTAGACAGAAATATAGTTAAGTTCTTTGTCTTATGAATGAAATTAATATTTATGATATTAAAATAACAATTATTATTTAGATTCTTTTTTTTTTAGTCATGAAAAAAGGTAAGGAATTCTAAATTTAAGGTTAGTGTTACTTATTTGAACGTGTGTGATCATATGTTGAAGGAAATTAAAGCTGCAACATGAAAGACAAATACTGTTGCACATTATTTTTATTTTTTTTTTAATAGTCCGCTGTAATGAAGTCTCTGTGTTCAATAGATACTTGGAAGCAAGGGGGAAAGTCATTGATAGTGAAACTGTTTACTTATAGATCACCTTTAAAAAAAAAAAAAAAGTGAAAATGTTTTTCTTGGTAAAGGCTAATATAGTAAAGTACAGTGGCTACTAGAATCGTGTCTATCTGTTATTTTGTGTGTTATGAGTAGCAGTTTAGAACCAAACTGTTTCCATTTTAAAATAGAACTTCTTAATGTGTAAATAGATAGCTACTGTGTTTTTAAAATAACTTAAAAATTGTAAGACACCAAGAGACAGTCTGCAACTATTAGTAATTTAATTAAGAATTCTTATCAAATTTTCAAACTTCCGTTTTCTGAGAAGCATGCAGAATGTGTATATACTTGCAGGTACTTTTAATAGTTGTGCAGGAAGAGTTGTCCTAGTACAGAACAGTGGGCATGAAAGATTAACCTTCAGTGTAGAGGAGTTTTCAATTTACACATTGCCTGTAAGCAACCCAGTTCATATTCTTGCATTGTAATTAGTTGGTTTGTAATTCCGAAGACAATTTAGGATGGAATTTATCTTTGGATTTAACTTGTTGCCTAAGGATTTAACCTTTCCCCCGTCTTTCCACAGGAGAGCTATGATCTTGGGTGAGTTGAAGATGAGTTCAGTCTGTTAAAAAAAAAGAAAAAAGGCAACTTTAGTTTCTAGTGTCCTGGCATGTTGGTTATCTACTTTACAGTTTTATAATACTAAAATAAGGCAATTTATATTTGCTGCACTAATATGCATTTGTAAATATTAAATTCATTGTGTTTTGTGTTCTTTTTATTACTTTCTCTTTATGGTACCAAAGCATCTAATCAGGCAAGGACATATTCCTTAAGGTATTACAGGAGGTGAGTGACAATCCAGCAGATTTTAAAAGATTACTGATTACCCATGAATTCTCCCAGTGATCAACAATGAATTAAGAGGACATTTGCTATCATGAACTCATTACAAAAGGAGACCAATGATTTCTGCTCACTTGTAATGATCTTTTAGATTTGAGGTAAGAAATATGTTACTGTTTTGGAATGCTATACGTGATCTAGTAAATTAAGGTGGTTACTTCATAATTGTATTACTGTGATGTTTTCAGTATTTCTCTTGTAATTTGTTGTGATGGTATTACTGTGAGGAAGCGTGCTGGATTGAACAGTCCTGTGGTACACAGCATGAACACTGCCTGTATCATCTGCTCTGATGACAGCAGTTCCAGGCTTCTCTCAAAGGTATGCAGTTGTATACCCACACATACATATTATAAAGACTGTTGGTTAAAATCTGGGCACTCCACTCTGTGATGACTGGCTTGGACAAGAGTTATGGTTTCTAGGTTAAAGTACTTTAGATAGGAAAAACATTCTGTGGTCCTTATATCCATATGTTTTACTACCTTTCTGCTGTTAAGAAGAAACTGTGCTTCGCTGTGCTTTGTTTCGTTTTGCTGGATGGGAGTGGTTTTCATTTGCTTTTATGAAAATTAAAAGACTGTCTTGTTGCTGGCAACTTCCCTAAGGAAATATGTTCAATCTAATGAAGTCTTTGCATGAAGTGTGGTTGAATCCTTGAGCTGTGGTCCTACAGGCAGTTTGAGTTCATCTGACTTGATATGCTTGACTGGCAAGAATACAGTTTTGAGGACTACCAAATGTGTATAACCAAAGTGAGCAGAAAGACATGGGATTTACAGATGTTTTTGTTGTTGTATTGTCAAAGCCCATTCCCAGCCTCAGAGATGCCTATTCTTCCCCATGCCATGTATCTTTCCCTTCTCAGGTTTCTTTCTGCTTACTCAAGAAGACAGAAACTGTAGCAATGCTTCTAACAACAACAAATCAATATACATCCAAATGGGATTAAGTCACGTAAACTTTGATTTTATTATCTTGGCCAGAGCAGTCCAGTTATCAAAACTTCATAAATTGAGTTCCTTACCTTCCCTCTCCTCAATATCTGTACATAGGACCAACAGATCACATGGAACTTTTATTTCTGAGAAACTTATTTCTAGAAAACTGTCATCCAATAACTCTCCAAATATGAAAATGAATTGATTGCATGTGAAGTACTTTTTCTTGCTTTTCTCTTTGAATTCCTCTGATAGCTGTTTTCCGGCATTTTCCCCTGTAACGAAGTATCCTTTACCCTTTCTTCAGTGATCTCCACTTCTGTCCTCCAGAAGCAGACATTTTTATTGCATCATATGATCCAATATTTGTGTTAATCTTTAACATATCTTGGCTGCTCAACTTTTGGAATTTTTTTTTTGTGTTTTCATGTAATTTATCCTAATTTCCTCAGTTTTCTGCAAAAGACAGGAAGATACCACAACAGTAGGAGCACTAATGTATCTGTAAATACTGATCTATCTCAGTTATGTTCAAAGACTTGTTTGTTAGGAGTCCTTTATTCTGGACCTTCTTGGCAAGTCAGATAATAAATAAACCTTTGTAATACTGTTTTAGGTGTTTTCCACTAAATCAGTGTCATTTTATCTTCCTTCCAACTAGTACAAGCTGCAAGGGAAAGCTAAACCTACTCATTAATATCTATTTATTTATGCACTTGCAAGAAACCTATTCTTTTTCAGGAATTTTTTCAATCCTTTATAGCTTCCCTACAGCTTTTGTCTGCACTTTCCAAATCTATCTTTTACAGCAATGTTTTTTTTCCTTAATATTGTTATTGTAGTCAACATATTAGACTTTGTTTCTTTTATTTACAGTGTGACTGTAATATTAGAAAACTTGTTGTTGTTGATTTGTTTTATCTCCTAAATATTTTTCTTCTTTTTTTTTAAAATTCAGTTTTTCAACACACCATCATGTCTATGTATGTGCACTCACACATTTAAGGCAGGTTAAATCCATTCTAAAAACTTACCCTCAAGTTAAAATATTCACATTTCTGTGGGTGTGGGGTAGCAGAATTTAGATACTTGCATAGAAAAAGAAGTACTGTTTTCTGCACTGTTGATTTTCTAAATGCTAGCTCCTAGTGTTCTTGGTTGCAGTCTTTTCCAATCTTTCTCAAGCTGCCTTCTCATCTCTGTACTAATTGCATTGCAAAACGTAATATGTAGAATAATGTTTTATAGTTATGATGATACAGAGTTCTCTAAACTGAGTAATACTTACTGAGGCTTCTGCTAATGTCTTCCTCTGAGTCCAAAACTACACAATGAAAGGTTAGAAAGGAGAAGTTTACTCAAGTGAGATTTCAGGAATTTGTCCTTGCCTGTTGCACCCTACAGAAACTCTGCCAGATAGCTTTAAGACCTTGAGGTTTTTGTCGTTCTTGACCCGTGTTTAAGTAAGCATCCTGATTTTATTTCTTTGGCGTTGTGGTAATTTCAACTCTGTATGCTTACACATTCTATCTTAGTGTTTTCAAAGAAAGTTAAGGGGTTTTAGGAGGCTTGTAAGCGGTCAGGCTGGCTCTGGGTCCGTCACAGCTGGAATTGATCTAATTTTGGGCTGCCTTGTCCTCTCCTCTATTGGCTCTGGCTCTGTGCTTCCACCTTCTACACTGTGCTGGCACCAGCGCTTGTCTCATCATTCTGTGGATTGCTCCTTGGAGCAGATCTGACTGAAAAATTGTTTTGTTTCGTTCTTTTTTTTTT
>VXAU01006173.1:2080562-2096102 GCA_013399695.1 Formicarius rufipectus | reverse complement strand
TTTTTTTTTTTAAACTTTTGTGGGGTTAGCTTACAGACGAGCAACCTCCCTGGGCTGGCTCCTGCAGGCCTGTGTGGGTGTTAGTGCTGATGCAAGGGAAAGAGTTAGAAAGCCTTAGTTGGTAGAGAAAGGACGTGAGGTTGTTGGCTGGACTTCGCGAACAAAGATTTTGGGATAANTGTTGAGCAATCCTGGGAGCCCACGTGGGTCAGAGCACCAGGGGAAGACCTCGCCTTGTCCTCTCTGCCACCGAATGACACAAACGTGGCACTGCAGCCACGCCTGTAACACGAGCTGGGGCAGACGTGAGGTGAGGCCCTGTTGACCTGAATGCTTGTTGGTTTGAGGTGCCGTAGAATCCCACCCTCAGGCTGCAGTTCCACTCTTTCTTTAAGCTGATCTCTAGAGCAGCACCCATTCACTCACCACTGGTCCCTCTGGTGCCAGCACCAGTTTTTGTGTAGCTGTGCTTTTCCAGATCACAACAGATCCCCTCTCCCTGCCCCCCAAAACCACAGCAATTTCTTCAGCTGACTGAATATGTAGACATGTAATGTTACTGCTGGCAGTGAGGATGGAGCAAGAAAAGTATTCTTTAAAAAAGGAAGTAAAAAAAGTAAATGGCAGTCATTAAACCTTGTGAAGTAACCATGGAACTGCAGCTTGTGAGGTATATTGCATTTTACAAATGAAATGTTTTACAAACGTTTAGCCTTTACATGACTTTTAACAAGACTGTTCTTGAATGCAAGATTGTTTTCGCCCACCTCCTCCTCCCACGTACAACTTCGAGTTTAAGTCTTTTGTAGACACCTCTAAGCCCATGTCAATATAAAGTCCAGATCTGGCATCTTCCATATTCCAAAAGTCTATAATGTGTTTTTACAAATATATACTTGTACTTCCACTTGTAGTTACAGAGAAAATTAATAAAGCAATAAGGTTATGAAAAAAATATGACTTTTACAGATTTTCATTGAAAAATAATTTTCTGTGGTTCCCTGAGGTGTGCAACTAAATTCATGGGTGAGGAATAGTTGGATCTATATATGGTGTATCTGTTCCTTTAGCCTTTTACATAGTTGATGATCTGCCCCTGTATACCCATTCTGGAGTTACACAAGGCAAGGAACGACAAAAGGTAAATGGTAAGACTGGACAAGGATTGCAATAATTGTACAAGATAGAATTCATCTCACTTGTCTTAGCCTCTAAGATATAGGTATCTAGCATAAATTAATTGTTTCTAGGTCCTTTTTAAGTTGGGAGAAAGGGACAGACTCCTCCAGTGCCAGTTTATCTTCTACTTCATTTATTCACGGGCAAACAGAGCAATATTGAAACGTACTATGGTGATACCTCTCTGTATGTATGTATTTGATTATAAAGGAATTCTGCACAATTAGCTTAAACTAGACAGCTACTTTTAATTTCCTGAACTTATATGAGATATAAACTAACATTGAGGCTCAATTATCATATGCACAAAATTTTTACCCCTTTAAGTGTGGAGAACCTTTATACGACTGTCAGCTTTTTTGTATTAACTAACTGCAAGTATTTCATCAGCTTAGCAGTTACTCTTTACACAGACAGAATGACATTAATTTTAAAGAAGTTCTGAATTTCTAAGTGTAGTGATTTGAAAGAGAATGAAATTTTAGGCAAGCATCTGAGAAAAAATATAATTTTTGAGTTTCACATTTAAAAAATCTAAAATAAAACAATGATAGAAACTCTACTGTGTTTTGGTAATAGCTTGCTTATTGAATGTAGAGTTGTTGATTTTGTCCACTGAGTATTATCATGAAACCTTAGTAAATTTTTGAAGTAAAATTTACAAGTAACATAAAACTTAAACTAGCTAATAACAGGACATCCTCTACATAAGTGAGCTTAAAAATAATGATTAAAAAACTCCTAAACAAACAGATTTTAAGTTGTATCTCTGCATCAAAAGGGCAAGAGTCTAAATCTGAATGCAAGTATACAAGCTGGAAAAGATTGAACATATGCTATTTCCCACCAGCACAATATTAAATGCAATTATTTTCTTTCTGCTAAAATCTTGACTATATTGTGCAAAACGACCTCAAAGAATCCCCTGCTGCTGTTGATTATAGTGAATCCCACTTCCTGCCACCCAGTAAGCCTTTGCAATTTTCTCTTTTTCGCCACCCTGTGGAGATAAATAATGTATATTAATGTGAAAATATCAACAGTAAAATATCTTAATATTCTCCACAAAATAAAGCTTCTCTCTAAATCAAGGTATTAGTATCATTCATTAGGGTTTTTTTTGAGCAAAAAGAAGCAAGTTCCTCATGTAAGGGCTTTGAAAAGTTTGAATCTCACTCTTGGAAAACAAGTATGCCAAATACTCTATAGTAGAGGGATGAGTTCCTTAGAATTGAAGAAAGGGTTTTATATAGTGTACTAGATTTTAATCACATATTTTAGTAGTTTCTTATCTCAGTCTTTCACTAAATAGGCCTTGACAAATCCTTGCTCCACCTCCTTTGACCCAGAACTTTAGGAAGTGTGTCAGAGAATTTTGTGCTGTTTTTCTGGAATTGCTACCTGTGCAGAACACAAGACTGCAAAGGATGTTCTGTAAAAGGTTCACCATGTGTGGCTACAATAGATGTGTGCATTCAAATCTAATACATTGCTAATTCCACACTCAACCCACTTTTGTGCATTAAAAGCCCTAACATGACCAATTTCCTTTTTAACTCTTAAGTTATAGAAAAGACAAGAAAAGCAAAGGCAGAAGCTATGACCCCTTGAACACTACTTTACAATCAACGTGTTGAGGTTTCAGTGCTTCAGTAGAAAATTGCCATACTAAAGAAAGGATTGCTTGCTGATCATAAGAGCTGGGCATTTGGGGGGCATGCGACCATATTGATTCTAAAGTGCTCTCTTTTTGCTTAGCATGTTTTTCCTTTTAATTCCAACTTCCAGGGACGTGGGCTCCTTTGATAAACATTGTAAACGTTTTGTAAGTTAATTAAAAAAAAAAAACAACCACCCTATAATGCTAAGCTTAAGCATACCCTTCTATTGCATAAATGAGAAATCTGATTGAAAGAAATGTTCAAACCAGAAAAGAAGAAAAATTGAAAAAGAAAACCCCTAGAACAGAACCCTTAGTCACAGACATTTCAGATGGCAGTCTGAGGAATCTAACCATTCCATATTATTAAAATGCCATCAAATTAAAATAACGGCAGAATACTGAGACAGAGGCAAATTGTGTCCCCTCCCCTGTGGTTGTGGCAGGCCAGCACTCAAGGACCCAGCCAGGAGCATAATTTCTGTGGGAAGAAGGGGAGGGAGAAGGGAGGATACCTTTTGTGTCTCTGGGCTGTGGAATGTGGTACTAGGAAAAGTCAGCAGTTGTGAGCAGCGTTGTATTGGCTGGTTTGGTACTTGGCATCAGTGCAACACCAGAGCTGGCTGTTACCGACTGAGGGAGAAGCTCTTTCCTCCTTTTGTCCCTTTCTGCCCTAGCAAGGGCAGCTGCTGGGAAGGTATTTTCCCTCAATGTGTTTTGTTGAAAGGTAGACAAAATATTTTCAATTATCCCTTGCTGTTAGATTTCTGTGTAAATAATTTGTGTTATGGTAAAAATCCATCCAAGGCAGGAAGACTGTTTGCTGCTTTCAGCCTCAATTCTATAAACATTTCTATGCATGTTTAGTTTTCACCATGTGAGCAGCATCCATTTGGGTGAAGTTAAGTATGGCTGTAGCTGCACGTTGGAAACTTGACCTACTTTGCATATCATTATGTATATAGAGCACTTTTAGTCCAAGAGAGTAGCCCATAGATGGGAAGTCTGAGTTGCAGAAGAGACCATCGAGGAAATGAAACCTGGTGAACTAATATGATTTAAATATTTTTGTACTTCAGTGTAATATATTCATTCCTAGCTGAAGAAGTAGTAAGAATAACATAAGCATTAACAAAAATTAGAATTTATTCAGTGGCTGAGGCTAAAACCAAAACCAGCTTGCACGGTGGCAACACACAGTTGATTTATGAGTACCTTTTATGATTAGAACAGCAGGTTTTGGAATTATTTTACATGTTGAAAAGAGTTTTGTTTGTTTTGAAAATGTATACACAATAGGATAACAGAAATTTTTAATGTCAAGTTGGCTTACTTGTACCAGTACACTGTAATAGCAATATTTAAAAAAAAAAACATTAAAAAAATCCTTCTATCAAATGTGATGCAGGACTTCAAGAGCGTGAAGGCTGAGCCTCATTGCTAACTTGTATGAGTATTTCTATGCATTATCTGTTCCATTAACTTAGTTCCTGATACTGCAGAAGTTCAGATGCCTAGAATTACAGAGAGTGAATAATTCTATTAGAGTAAATTGGACTACTACAGATGTGTGAAGTGAAATGTGCGTGGGGCTGGGGTTTTTAATAGTAATCTTGTTACACATAAATATAATTGATATGTGAGGAATCTTTTATAAATTAAGTCCCCCAACGGTCTCCCTCCATGTAGAGTAATATGATAAAAAGGTGAAAAATCCAAAAAGGGTAGGCCCCAGGTTTTTAGAGACATATGCCTATATTCACACACATCTGATATAAGCAGATATGGATCTGTCTAAATTGAGCTCGAGGCATGCATTCTTAGCATTTTTTCTACTCAAGTGACTTGGTGTAAGTGACTTGTTCAAAAACACTCTGTAGGTTTGTAGCACAGCCAGGAATAGAACCCACATCTCCTGACTCACAGTTATAGACCAGACTTCTCTTCAAATTTGTGTGAAAAGTTAATTGGCCATGTTTCTGTATGAGAGGGAGTTTATTAATATTGTTGCTAGCTTACAGTGTTCTGTAATTTTCTTGATATAATCCCATTCAGTAAAGGTGTAGAGCTGAACATGGGCTTACTCTGTGTAGATGCAGAGCATCTGGTTTATAGAAATGGTTTCCCACCAAAAAGGAAAACTTGGAACTGTAGATTTTTAATACACAGATCTTGTGCTGTTGCAATGTTAAGAAGTCCTTGTTGTTATGAATGTGCATTATGAGTATATTGTACACAGTCCTGGTATGCAAATGTGTAGCATTCAGAGAAGTGAAATAATTCAGTGTTATTATTATCTTTGTAAATTGCATCTTAAGAGTTTGTTGAGGACTTTACGATGGCAGTTTTCTATAGTCACAGCTATACAGCACAAAGTGTTTCTTTCATTATTAACAATAACTGAGCCAATGAAAATGCTTTTAAATATACACCAGACAAGCAGTTATCCAGCTCTTCCTTCTTACCATCCACAAACCATCTTTTAGCATCTTATAAACGAGCATGTAAAATAGCTTTGTAAACATCTGCTTTTCATTGTTAATTGTCAGGGAAAACTAGAGATTTAAATGCTTCTTTTGTAGCATTCCTTAATCCTATCAGAAAGGAGAGCTCTAGATGCTTCTCCTTTTTTACTGCAGATAGCTTCCGTGGGCTGTGGGCTTTCTTCTTTTTTCCTTTCCTTTTTCTTTTCTTTTTTTTTTTTTAGATTGTAATATTGATAGTTTTTATTTACTTACAAACATCTTGTTTTACATCTCAGTTTGAAAGGTCTTGCACATTCTAGTCTGTGTGGCAACTCACTAAATTTAAACAAAATATACCATGTAATTATTGATTGCTGTGTTAAAATGTGTTGAAAATCTACAATTTTTTTCTCATTACAATCTGCTCAGTATTTTCTTACATGTATAAACTATCAGGTTAGGTATTGTATCATACATATACAATAAGAAAATGAGAATATGTTCATACTGTCCTATAAGAGACAAAAAATAAATTTCATGCTGCTACAATACAATTATTATTTTTTAAAAAACACTGCCTTTATTTTGGTAAGTTTTCTGTTCTAAAAATCAAGTCATTAATGTCAGTTGAGTGTGTCTGGCAATGATTTACTTAAGGTAGCATTCATAACACACAGTAGCTGCATTATACAGGAAAAATAAATCTATTCATGTTACATTTCCTACCTTTAAAGCTTTTTTTTAACATCTTGTATTATGGTCTTGGATTTGTAACATTTGACTTTTTGCTTCTTGCACACACAAAAGGAACATTCATGATTTAAAAATATTTCATGTTTTATATTTCTTGAACAGGAATAAATCTTTTTTTACATAGGTTTTTTTCTTTCAAACTTAAGTTTGAATGTTTCCGTAGCTTTCATCTTTTATTTTTGGTGTTTTTAAGGTCAAAGTTTGCTTAATTAGTTCTTCCATCACAGTTATTATTTTAGAATAATTTAGATTTCTCCTTGTTTTGCTAATTAAATAATAATTGAAGGAATCCATTACCTGTTAATGTTTTTATTCCTGTTTTTCACTATTTACTTCTAGAAGTTCCTAAAAGAATTGTTACATGGACCTCAGCATTGCTGCATGTAAAATTAATTGAAATGACATATTGTTGCAGTTTCTATGACAACCATATCATGATGCTGATGCTCTCAAAAATTTATAAACTACTATTTCAACTATGCTAATACCACTGAGTAGAGCTAACATTTATTTACTTAATATTCTTATTAGAATTAAGCTTTTAATACTTCATTTAAAAAAATTAGAAAAAGATGTATGTTATTGTCTTTCATTTGTCTGATGTTGGCTTTTTTATGAAGGAACTGATTTTTTGTGAGAACAGTTTTAAATTCTAACTTGCAAATGTTAAATGTTAAACTTTAATTTGCAATGTTGATGAAGAGCTTCTTCACTCAAAACAAAGAGAATGTGTATCACCACTCACAAACTTTTAAACATGACATTCCGAAATAACTCTTACAGTGTAATCCACTGCAATTGATTTAAAAACAACCTTGTTTTCCTAGTGGAAATATTTGAAGCCAATTTATTCCTATTTCTATTGTCCTACATGTAAACCTCAAATGCTTGTGACATAAGAGTACTGATTCACTGCCATGACTTATAGAAATGAAGTCACAAGCTTGAGTGTTTGCATGCCCAGGCACAGAATTATAGCCCCCCTAAAAATATCTACTTATATTACTGCCTTCTTTTATTGTAAATGTTAAAAACTTTGCCTGGTAAATTGATTTTTTTTCCCCATATTGAATACATTGCTTGAGTATAATCACGCTATTCCATCAGTCTGCAAGCTTTTAGAAGTTAGCTGATTTTAACAGTTTGACAGGGAACTCTATTACTCAGGCAACACTCACGTTGGAATCAATGAGTGTTTTACTTGAGTAAAAAATTTAGGACCAATGTAAGATGCCTTATTCAAGTTACTTCATAATTATATAGATTGGAATGACTTAAAAAATAGTGAACTTTGCTCTCCAAACATAGTAATTTTACTCAGTCTAACTTGCACTTATTAAAAAAGTGTGTTTTCTATTCAAAATATATGATTCTCATGTATAAGACTTATTGATCATTGATTCAAATAGGAAATAAAACACCTTCATCTTTGAGTCATTTGTCTTAGGAAGATTCTAGAAGAGTCAAATCACATTTTCTTCACTTCAGTCTTAAATCTGATATTACATTGGAAAAACTTTTGATATAATTGAATGATCAAATATGTTGAGATCATGTCGCATTTTAGTTTAAACAGTATGAATACTTTGAGCAGTTTTTACCCAATATCCCCAGTTTAGTAAGCTATATTTAAACATGTTTTTGAAAGATTTATACAGTGATTTGCTTCTTAGTAAACTTTGTTGCAAGAAGTTACTACTGCATATTTGGGTTAGAAAATGTAAAGTGCCCTTAGAGGGAAGGAGGGAGGAGACGCCCATACTACCCACGCCATATGCCATGATATTTTTAAGCTCCAGTTAAAATTGAACAGTCCGAAACAACTTTGTATAACCAAAATTTCTTTGTACACATTTTAACCTTTTGCCTTGATATTTTCCAAACCATTAATCTTTTTTTGCATCAACATTTTGATTCTCTTAATAAGAAACACGTGCTTTACATGCACAGGACTTGAGCTTCTGGGTAAAGCAACTGACAGTGACACAAGCCTACAAGATTAGGCCATATTATCACAAATTCACAGGAACACCTTGAAACCAATGCAATGTGTAAGTGCACAGTGGTAGTAATATAATACACAAAAGCATTGGCCTCTCTTGAGGACTCCTTTTATTTCTGTTCATGGGGCATATGTATGTGGCTTAGTGGCATTGCGTTTATTTGCAGTGTGGGCCACTCCTCAAGTCAAAGGCAGCTTTGTTTGTTTATTCTTATTTATTCTAACCTTCAGTGTTGGTGTTGGTTTTTTGTTTGTGGGGTTTTTTGTTAATTTTTGAGTTTTGGTTTTTTTTTTTTTTTTTTTTTTTTTTAACCGGGTTTTTTTTTTGCCGCACAATGTTTGGGCAGGGGTTTTTAAAATTTGTCTTTTGTTTTGGGGGTTTTTTTTTGGTTTTTTTTTTTTTTTTTTTTTTTTTTAACACGGTATCTTGTTTGCAGCACAATAGTTTGGTCAGGGACTTTGAAAATTGTGCTTTGCTGTTGGGGTTCTTTTTCTGTTTTTTTCTTTTTTTTTTTTTTTTTGTGGGGGCTGTGAAACAAAAATAAACTGATGGAATAAATACAGTGCTACATTGTAAAGCCTATATGTGCTCTGTTGAATTCTAGCAAGTGCTGTGAGAATGGGACATTTCTAGTGAAAATATAAAAGCACTGTGGTGTGCTGATAAATCCTTACAATAATTCACAGGGGTTTGAAGTCATCGTGTTTAGCAAAGGCTTTTCTGAGATGGAGATTCTCTGGAAGAATATTCTGCAAGTTTCATGTTTATACCATTGACCTACAGCTTGCTCTGGGCTATAACACAAAATAGGACTACTGTGGGCTATAAGGGTGTCCTCTAGCACGTGTCCCCTTGCAGCTCCTTAACTCTGCATGTGGGTATAGTTATGCCAGTGAATCTTCCTGTCCATCCTCATTCATAAGACAAGCTCTGCTATTCTCAGCTGAAGCTGGGAATATGGATATAATATGTGAGGCCACACAGGTGTGTGCTCAAGGAAGAAATGCCTTAGTATGACTGTGATGATTGCTTTAAACATCTCTTGCACGGCTTTGGGTTGCTTCTGCAAAAGTACATTTAAAATCACTGTTAATCTCGAGCTCCTGCTTTTACATGTTAATTTTTTTCTATGTTAATGTTCATCTTATTGTACAGAAATGGGAGTAGAAAAATTAATGAGAAAAAGACAAATCCAGCTGTTACATGAAATACCCAGAATAGGAGGAGCAGATGCATTTCAGTGGAAATGTTTGCACCTTCCACAGTCACGCTACTGTTTTTCCAGTTTTACTCTATACCTGCAAAGCATCAGGTAATCCAATCTTACTGGGATTTCTAATTTCAGCTGAATGTAATTGCCAGTTTTTTTGAGCTTGTTATTAGTGTTCTCGTGATTCATTTGTGGAGCTTACTTGGACAGTGCAACTTCTAGCTAAGAGTTAGGTGACTTCAACCGTGCCAGTGCGTTTAATGCTTTTCTGGGTGCCAGGATGCCCTGAAATGATGGATGCTTCCCAGGGGCTGGGGGAAAGCATCCATCGCACCAGCTGCTACAAGACCCACAAGAGGACCCTGCTCCCTTCCAGATTAAGGCTTTTTGTGGAAGTAGAGTTAACAACTGTACTGTGTTGTGGCCCTATATACCAGGATCCGCCTCCTAAAGGAGATCCATTCCCATAGCATTCATGTTCCTAAGGAACTTATTGCGCTGAGCCTTGTCCACAACTTTTATCAGTGTCACTCCAGGTACTGTCATAACAATCTAGGTTTTTTTCTTTTTTCTTTTTTCTTTTTTTTTTCATTCCCCTTCCATAAAAAATATATATATAACTGAAACCGCAGCCTCAGACTTGAAATTACTTAAAAGGTTTGAGAAACAAAACCTTCTAGGAAAGCCCGGGCAGTGCAATTGGCTTGATTTTGGCCAGGGAAGGAGGCATAGGATGAGCAGAGGAGCCAGCAGTGCTCCCTGGCACACGCTTCGAGGGGACACTGTCTTCCAGCAGGGGGGCGGCGGCGATTCACAGGGAGCGGTGCCGGCGGGAGGAGCGGGGCTGGGGTGAGCTCTGCCCTGCTCATCCCCCAATCCCTCGGAGAGCGCCCAGCGCCGGTGAGCGTGGGGGAGGAAGGATTGAGTCTTGGGGCAGGTGGCTAAGGAAAACACCGATGCTGGGGTTTCGATTTGTGTCTTCCCATCTCCTTAAATTCTCCCCGTCTCTCTCCGGCCGGCGAGAGCGGGCGGAGGGTGGCGGCGTGCGCTGGCCCCAGAGTGCCGGGGGCTGCCGACTCCCCGCGGCGGTGTCTCCGCTCCCGCTCCCTCTCCCGCCGTGTGCTTGGCTGCGGGATGCGCTCCGGGAGCGCTCCGGCCGCTCGATGCGGGGCCCGCGCCCGCCTCACGGTGGCGCGTTAACCCCGCGCACGGGCGCGGGGAGCCGGGAGCGCGCTCCGCTTTACCTTTATTAGAATAACAGTCCCGTTAATGTTTTTTTTGATAAATCAAACCGCCTGCTACGGCGGGGCAAGGGCGGGAGGTGCGCGCTGCTCTGCTGCGACGGCGGAAGGTGTCCCAGCCTTCCCGGCCCGCACGGAGCCCGGCTGGATCGGAGCGGAGGGCTGCGGCATCTGAAGAGCCCAGGTCTCACCTGGGCTTGCTCTCCGCCTGCCCCCTCCAGGACTCTCTCCTCCCCCAGCCCCCCAGGAGAAGTTTGCAAAGAAATGTGATTGAGAGGGTAAAGCAGCAGATGTCAGCGTTAAGCTCCAGCTGGGTTTGGCTACGAGGATCTGAGCCACAGCCCCAAGCCACCGCCCTCGTTAGCACAGCAGCGTACCCCTGGGACCCGGGTTACCCGGCGAGGACAAACACAATGTAGAGTCATCTTACCTCCGAGCCGAGGGAGCAGCCTTAGCGGCAGGCGCAGCACAAGCGNGCGCGGCTCCCTCCATCCCGCCCCGGCCGCTCTGTCACCGCGCTCCGGCAGCGCCGCCCGCCCCGCCGGGCTCCGCTCCCGGCGGGCTCCCCCCGCCCCCGGCGGGCAGTCCCCAGCCTCAGCCCTGCACACATCCACGAGTCAGGGGCAGCGCTCCGATTCAATCCGCGCCGGTGCAAATCCCTCATGGTTTCTCTCCGCCAGAGCGTGGAACAAAATTGCCGGTTCCCCTGAGTTTTTCTCAGGCTATACTGGCGCTCGGGAGCAGGTAAGGCGGCTGCTGGCTGCCAGCGATCCCCGCTGCACTTGCAGCGAGTAGCAGGAGCCGGTGGGAGTGTGGTCTGCTCTTCATTAGGGAGGGGGGAACGGACCCTGGAGGTGATGCAGTGAAACACTTCTACTCCCTTGTATTGTGTTTGTCACAGATCACGGGCGCTCTCCTTTTATAACATTCACTTCAAGCATTCTCAAACCCAACCGGAATAAGTTCTGATCCTCCCCTTTAGTTTACATTGGGGTTGTCAAAGGATTAAATAAATGAAACTTTATTTGACCGTGGAGTTTACAGACCCTGGGATCCCTGCGCGCTCTGGCCTTATTCTAATTCTATAGCGGTAATTACCCTTCGTTTCTTTAAGTGCAATAGATTTATTGCCTTAGAGACTATGCACAGTTTGATTGAATTATTCATTTTTTTTCTTTGGTGTAGACTGCATCTGGGGACTGATGTGACGTGTAGATTTTTTTTTTTTTCAGGAACAAAGGGAATGTGGAAATGAAAGAGAGAGGGAGAGAGAGGCTGGCAGATGTGATGAGATGCGGTGAAGGTGTATCCAGCTTGGCACTCCCACTCCTCTCTTCTCCTCTCATTGCAGCCCTGGGTGACTCTCAGGCTAACACAAACAGCTTTTCTTCCGCAGCCTGCCCTCTGTCACTGTAAGTACAACAGCCTTCTCTTATCAGCATGCAAATTCCAGCCACTCACTACCTTAGCCTGGTGTTTGCACTTTAGATTTACAGAGGGGACCTTTAAAATGAACTTTCCGAGACAGGAAGGGGTTTTCATGTCGAACTTGCTTTTATTTTCTTTGTAAAAGTTTATGTGGTTTTTCCAGTACTCTCTTCCCCCCCACCCCGTTTGGGCTTTTTTTTTTTTTTTTTTTTTTTTTTTTTTTTTTTTTTGTTTAAGGAGGGGGGTGGAGTGGGGAGGTTGCTGCGGCTTTTTCCTTCACTGTCAAGACGATGCACAGTTTAAAATGAAATTAAAATCTCCTTGATCCTCTTCCTGCCAAGACAATACATTTTGTTGGCAGATGACGCTCTAAGGAATTCAGAGTTTCTGTTTTCAGTCAGATCTTTAGCTTTGAGTGTTACAAAATTCAAACGTCCCCTAAATTTTGAGGAGATCACCAGAGGTTCTTGTTCTAGGGGAACTCGTATCAGCTGATGGGTTTGCTTTCGTGCAGTAATATGTTTCTATCTAGTCTAATAAAACTTTCTCCCAATCGGATGATCAGGCTTTAACTTCATTTCCTTTAGCTTTCTCTCAGATGCTCTTGATTATTTTGCAAAAGTTTATCTGAACATCTTTAGCAAGCCTAAAAAAAGCCTTCCTTGTCGGAGAGTGTCCGCACAGGGAATTTATAAACATGCTTCTTAATTGTCCGGCATTAATTGGGGAGAGAGGGGAGTTTAGAAGTTAAAGTGGAATTTCTTGCCCTTTGAATGAAAAACTTCTGAGACCCTTCCACCAACTACACAGGAGTTGCAGGTTTGCTTCTCATGTTAAAGATGTGGTACGTACAACTTAGCACCCAGACAGGTTGCTTCGCTTGTTGAATATTGCTTTACTTCAACGTATTTAATGAGACAGACGGCGCAAAATGCAATGACAGCTGTGAACAGGTAAGTGTCCCGACGTGATCTGAGCGCCTCCGGTCCCTTCCCTCTGCAGGGACCCCCAGCAGGTCAGCATCCCTCAACATCTGCCTGCGCTGCGTGCCTTTAGCCTTAATGAAGCCAAAGCGAGGGAAGTAATTTCAAACGCCGTTTCTAAACGTGGAGTAACATTAAAAGTAAAAGCGTTTTCTTATTTCTCGGCACGTGTGTACGGATCTACACGGCGGGTGTTCACTTATGCAAAGAGGGAACCACAATTACCCCCGTGCAGCGCGCACACACACACACGCACATTTGCATACAATGCCCAAGGAATCCTCTTTTCCTGCTGCCGAGAAGTTGTCGCTCTCCGGCACTCTGAGTTACATCTGTAACTTAATTGATCACACAGGGGAAGCAACAAGCTGCAGAGCGTTCCTTGCGCTCCCTGGGAGCGTGGCCGCATCCCTGCGGTGTCCTGCCCCAGCCCAGTGTCATTCCCTGCACTGGATTTTCGGGAGTATAGTGGGATGCTCCCCCGTTTTGGAGCTAGGTGGTCGGTTAGATTCATCCGATGCTTTAATTATCTCTTGTCCCATTCCCGCTTTGTATTTAATAAGGAGAACGCTACATTTGAGGCATTTGAGGAGTGGTTGTTTTCCCCTCCTTTCTGTTTGTTTATTGAAAGGAAAAAACTTCCAGTAACAAATTGCTGGAGTTGCAAACAGGCAGGGTAGTTCTTCCTTGTATTCTGAATTACATCTCTTTCATTACAGAACTCTTTTTAATTTTTTTTTCCGCGCCAAAGCTACTAGTTATGCAAAAAGTCAAGGTGTTTCCTTTACTTGCAGCAGGTTTAAAGGTGTTACAAGGAGAGCGTTAGTGACCAATTACGGAAATTCTTATAATTAAAAAGGACGTAGCCATATCTGGAAAGACTGTTATTTACTGCTGTTAAATCCATACACCGGGTAACTGCAGCAAGATGAATACTTTGAATCAGTCAGACGAAGGTGACTACAAACTCAGTATTTAGAATCACACAATTTCCCCCTCGTCCCTGAATTTCATTTTTAAAAAGTTTCTTTTATTAAAATTGAAAGAATGAATGGAAATGAGCTACTGTGCTCTTATCCAGGTAATTTGATCATAAAGCTTTATCAGATAATTGTAAAGTTCTATTTCAAGGTGTTTGCTATTTGCTGGATAGCACTTGGTTACTCCTTTTATTGTAGTGCAATTCCCCAAAATACTGTATAAAATAGGTCCATTATTCCACGAGGTTCTGACTTACAACTCATTTTCCCTGGACTCGGTCGAGAGGGACGATAGCACCTCGGAGAGCAAAGGTAGAGGATGCAACGTGCATGACTCCAGCGGTGTGTCGAGTTTTACAGCTTGTTAACAAAATGAAATAGAGCCAGATCAGGTCTGTCCTGTGCCATCCCGTTAATACTCAATTTTCATCACGTCCTTATGAAGCAAGGTTCATTTCCAGTGGGGCTGAGTCTGCGTCTGGGTCTAACCTAGTCCACCAATTTCTACTTGAGAGAGGAGGAACATGAAATCAAGCTTTCTCCTCGTCTTTATGGCCTCTATAAGTTATGAAGCTATTTTAAAATTAAAAAGTTTGTCTGTTACTAACTGTTCCAGGCGCCTTCTGGAAAACGGGGAGAAAGTGCCAAAAATACAGAGATGAATCAACAACTTCTCTCTCTCTCTCATTTTGTGGGCTTGAGGTTGCTTTCCGCACTCCCATCTTAACAACAGTTTAGCCTAGGTGTGAATAATATCAAAAGAGGGAGACGTTAGCTCGGCAGCGCTGTTTGCCCACCTGATCCGCGGGCCCCTGACAGTTTGAAAGGCTCTTTTATGTTTACCTTTGGAATGCAAAAACACAGCAGAGAGACTTTCTTGGGTTTGCAGTACTTTGCCACTGGTTGATTTTCTCCTCAGTTCCTTACAGTTTTCCCTTCTTTTTCCCAGATCTCCCTTCCCCTCCCCAATTAGCACTTCCAAAGGAGCGTGAGTTCCTAAATTGGTATTCAAGCTGATATTCCAGTCCTTATCTGTTGCCTTTTGGTAGGCAGAGAGAGAGATATTTATATATTACCGCTGCTAAAATCTCTCGTCGTCACCACGAGAATCCCAACTTCAGCTCGAGTCAGTCCTAAATTAGTTTTAACTGTCCTTCCATACCTGTCTTCCCTTTTCACTGCGCCCAGGTTCTACTTTTCTCCTGAACGCATCACTAAGTAGTTTGTAGACTCTTGAATGCCTTCTCCTGCCTCTTCTCTCCCCTTCCTCTCCCCCGGGTCCCTGTAGCTGGACCCGCATCTCTCGAGCAACTTATACTTTCCATTTCATCTATTTCTTTCCCCTCGGCCGGGCTGTGGGATCGGGTTCTTCAGAGTCCCATTTATCAGCTGTCAGTAAGCGCTTGCTGAGTGCTTCCCTCTCGTCCCCGCTCCCGCCCCACTCCGCCAGCCCTTCTCTCCTCCTGCACATCGTCTTTTTCCAGCTATTTTTTTTAAATTTATTTTATTTTCTTTTTATTGTAACCCGTGAGCGGGAGCCTGGCGGGACTCTCCTCGCGTGTGCCTCCCCACGCACCCGGTGCCGTGCGGGGGCGGGAGGGAGGAGGGCGGGCCGGCACCGTGTCACACGCCGCCCCC
>VXAU01006173.1:2056136-2079818 GCA_013399695.1 Formicarius rufipectus | reverse complement strand
GAGAGCGGTGTAGGGTTTCATGTGTCTAATGGCCCTGTGAGTGGTGATAGCTGCGCGGGGATGCGGCTGGCAGCCCGCGCCGATTTCACTTTCTGTTTTGTGCTCACTTTCTCCGCAGTTGTTGCTCTCCCCGCTTGCTCCCAGCCTCTCTCTCTCTCCCTTCCTCTCTCCCTCCTCTCTCTCCCTGTGTTGTCTCATCTTGCCTGTGCTGTCTGGGCGGGGGAGCCCTGCCTCCTTTTGCCTTCCTCAGATCAATGCCCTGGCCACTCACTTTCTGATGTTGCACGACGGGAAATGCTTTGAATACTTACGACATGGCCGCTCACATTGATTGCCAAGATTGACAGCAGTAACCATCGCCTTCACTTGTTTCAGGAGGGAAAAAAAAAAAATGAACCTGATTGTAACCAAATCTCCAGGCAACCCATCCGCAAACTTCTAACGATCGGGATCCTGCACATCCATGGCCCGGAGAAACACCAGCAGACTCTAGTTCATTTATTTTATTTTACCGAATTGCTACCTATTTATTCCTCTTCCCCCATCCTCCCCCCCTTCACCTCCTTCCCTTTTTTATTTTTTTTAATTATTTTTTTTTAATGAAAATTACCGAAGCGCGTTGCAAAAAAAAAAAAAAAGGAGACTCTCCCAGTGCTTTGTGCCACACTGGATCCCGAGGAGGTAACCAGGAAAACCAGCCCTATTGTGTTGTATACCTGTTGTTTGCTGTGGTGTGTAGTGCTGCGTGGCTTGGTGGCGGTGGCGGTGGTTTAATGGGTTTTCGCTGGATTTATGTCGCTTTGCAGGAGAGAATCCGGTTCCCCCTGCGCTGTCTTTAATGGGTTATTAGTTGCAATTGAGTGGAGCAGCAGCGTCCGGAGATAGATCTGTTGTTTAGCTTTTAGCATTGCTGAATTCACCCCTTCCCCCCGCCTCCCCCTGCACGATTATTTACTTTTATATCACGAGGGTGTTGTGGTTTTTTTTTTTTTTATATTTATTTTTTTCTTTAGGGAAAAGTAGTTATAGTCTTGTCCCCATGCGAGTTTCCGGGGCTGTTTGAATCCCGAGGTTTCCGAGTCGTTAAGGGACCCCAGTACCTTGAAATCACAACACTTTCTCATCGGCTCCGAGTAGAGTTTATTTTAAAATGTAGTGACAGATCAACGTTGTATTTTAAGATCACCCACGGCAGGCGAACACATGGTGCGGGAAGATATTGTACGTAAGGAACTAACACGAGAGGGAGAAAGAGAGGAAAAATAAAATCCGAAATAAATCTTCGAGAGCAGAGCGCCACTGTCATTGCTCCGAAGTGCTCGCGTGGGTTTCTAGTGGCGGGCAACCCCAAAAGACGCGGGATGGAGAAAGGCGAAGGGAGTTTAGTGGTGCTTGTAGGTTCTCCGCTAAGTTTGAGGTGGGTGAGTGCTTTGAAGTTGGCCAGGGACGAGTGCGGGGAGGCACACAAAGCTGCGGGAGCGGCGGCCGCAGTGCCGGGATGGACCACGGCGCGGCGCTGTCCCGAGGAGCGGCCTCGCTGCGCCGCCGCCTTATCTCTGCCGGCAGAGCCTTTGGATAAAGTTATACTGAAAACTTTAAAATTGATATCGCGCCCTAATTTGTGATACACAAGGAGGGGGGAATAGAGCAGTCCATCATCAGAGAGCTCTGTTTACACCCGGGAAAGGGAGATGCGTGCCGCTTTGTGGCAACAGTCGACTTGGGATTTCTTGCTGCCTTAGCTCTTTGCCGGAGGTCATGCAAATCGACCTTAAAAGAATGCATAAGCCATAAATTAAAATAAACCCTTAGCCAGGGGCTGATCCATAAGTAGACAATACCTAACCTGGACAAAACGGCTTCCTTTGCGAGCTGAAAAAAAGAATAGTGCCTAAACTAAATGCAAAGTAAGTTTTCAGGAAGTATTTCACTTGCTATTATTACTGTTATTCTTCTTTTAAAATAAAATAGTGGCAGTTGCAACAAGCCAGCGCAGCTGTTTACATGCCGTGCTGCAGGATACGAGTGTGGCAAGGTGTGCCTGGTGGAGAGTTTGTTCTTTTCCTGGGTTTCACTACCTTCGAGGCTGTTTATTTTTTTGATGGGGATAAGAAGCCTCTTTAACCGTATAAGCAATTTGATGTTTTATCTCGGATATTGTTGAAGAGTTTATGACCAAATCTGGGTTGCCTGCAACTGTCACATGCGTGCACACAAGCTGTGTCTGTATATAATAGTCTCGGGGCTTTCTTTTTTTTTCCCGCAGTTTTTGACAATTGTTCCATTCATGATCCTGAAAGGAATCATCTGTGGGAGCTAATGAGTGTGCCTGTGCGGCTTGCCCTGCTCCGGGGAGGAGCGGGCACCGGCGTTGCCCGCTCGTGTTATGCATGTACGCGTGTACCGGCGGCGGGGTCGTGGCTGGGTGTAGATACGTGAGAGGGAGAGCAGATAGGCGGGATGTGAGCAGGTACTTCCACGCGTGCATTACCAGCTGAGCTGCCAGAGCGCGTCCCCGATCCGGGGAGCCCCCGAGCAGCGAAGCCCGCGGGGCTGCGAGCCCGGGCAGGGCCCGGAGGTCACTCATAGCCAGCCCTCCTGTCCAGCCGAGCGCTGTCTCTGCTTCCTGCGGGCCGTCTCACCGTGGGGTTTGCTGCGGTTTTGTTGTTTTGAAAGGACGGGAAGGAGTGAAAGTGGCACCGTGAAAGGACAATTAGTGTTGTGTCTGAGTGGCGGTGTGGGGGGGAGGGGGACCGTAGGGAAAGGCGGCCCGGTGGGAGCCTGGGGACGGCAGATTAGTGCTGTCCTAGGGGTGTTTCCCAAAAACATAGAGGGTGAAACTTTCTGTGATAAAGTAATATATCTTCGCCTGCTGTTTGTAGATAAGGTATATGTTTATTAAGCAAATTAAATAGCCTTCGGCACACGAGCGGCACTTTGTTCCTACTGCTTTCTTTTACCCTCATTTTAACATTTTTGCTATTTCCATCTTCAGTGCTGATCGTGAGGGCAGAAGAACAGTTCTACCCAGTCCTCAAACAGAGTTTTGAAGTCCAAAAATTAACGAATTTCCCTTTCTGTATTCGTGTAATGGAGCAATTTGGAAACCTGTTTTGAGACTTCGACTTGACTTGACTTGTTTTATTGACGTGCTTGTGCCCACTCATTTAATTAAGCCATTATAATACCATAAAGTAAATAATAAGAAATGAATGTAAGATATGTGCATGTAGCCTGCCATTATATACAAATATTTCCCTGGAAAAGACCCTTTAAAAAACTTTTTTTCAGCACCCCATGATTCTTTGGCAAGATCTTATTGCAGGTTTTTGTTCTGAGCCAGGATATTTCGCGTGTTTCTGTGCTCACGACGTTACATGCACACTACTCCCGGAATATAAACAGCAAGCGTACCTAGCAGCTCATTCTAGTAAAACTAAGAAATAATTATTTATAGTGAGTACATTTAAAAGAAAATAATGAGGTCATTTGGAGTATACTGCAGTTTGAAGTAGCTCAACACCTGGCAGAAACTACATACGCTTTTTCTTCAGACCCTGCACTATCCATAACTTTTCCTTATAATACATTCTTGTGTTAAGTGAGAAAGGCTGTTTGTAAAACAATCCCCTGGCTGGTTCCAGTGTTGGGTGAAGCTGATCCTGTAATGGCATTTTGTTTTGAACAGTTGCTGTAGTTGAAGTTCCCTCATAAGGTAAGGTGGCACTGGGTCTGAAAGGAGGTCCAAATGCCACATTTATAATTAGACTGCCAATTCAGCACATTGTATCTATTGCTATACAGGGATATACTGCTGTGTCTGGTCTCTCAATAGACTGTATTCAGAATTAGCCAATTCAACTGCTTAAACTTTGGAGTCAAATTTAGAATAGGCAATGAGAGAAGGAAAGAAAGAAAACAATAATGCTTTCTTTTTTTCCTCAGCTAGCTATTAAAAGCCAAAGAATATACGGAAACCAACCCAGGCACTGCTCTTGGAAGCCCTGCACCGAGCGCAGCCTGGCCAGCCTCGCCTGCAAAACCATTTTGAAGCGCGTTTCTCCGGGGGGAGGGGAAGGTGAGCCCTGGGCATCGCTCCCAGCGCCGCTCTCCAGGCCGCTTCCCGGGCCGCCGCCGGGCGCCCGCACCCGGGCCGGGGGGGGCTGCGGGGCCGGGGCCGGCGGGGTTGGCCCTGCCCTGCCCTGCCCTGCCCCGGCCGGGTGCGTGTCCTGCTGCCGCCGTCCGGGGCTGCCGGAGACCCCGGGCTGCAGCGCCCCGGCCCCGCCGGCGGTCCCGGGGGGCGGGCGGGGTCCCCTCCGCGGTGCCGAAGCGCTCCCATCCCCGCGTTGGGCAGGACAGCTGGGACCCCCGGGGGCAGGAGCGGACACAGCAGGGACCGCCTGGCCGCGGGCTCCGGCCGCTGGCGTCTGTCCTTGTCCCCCGGCTGACGGCTGCTGGCTCCTTCCCTCCTGTCACACTTTCTGTGTCGCTCGCTCCGGTTTCCCCGGCCTCCTCCCCGAGAACTTTAATTCATTCAGCGATGAGCGCGTAAGAGGCCCTTTGGTCGGCAGTCTCGCATCCTCTGCTAAACGCATTATTTTCTCCCTCCTGCTTGCAGCTCAGTGCTGCGTCTCGGTGCTGCTGGGAGCCTGAGCTGGGCTGTCTCAGCGCTCGCTTGGTTCCCTTCTCTGCTAGATCGCAGGGTGCAAGCCAGTGCCATGTGTATAACACAGCATAAAGGGAGTGAGACAGATGGCTGTCTCTCCCTGCGCATTCGTGATTCTCTGCTCAACTTATGTAACTGCCTCGTTTGTTCCTTTTTGCCTCTGCACACCGGTGCAAGTGAGAAGAGAAACAAAGTGGAGTCCATCAGTTTCATTCATAAGGCCACCAGTGCCTGACTTGCAGAAAATGATAACTGATCCAAAGTTAGTTGCCTTCACTTGTCAGTTTGATTTTGTTCACAAGTGGGAACTGCCAGTGCTTGTTCCCTCTCCAGTGGTTTTTAATAGGTGGCCAGCAACTGCTCATGGTCACTTCCAGCTGAACTTCTTTTGCTTAACAGGGAAAAAACCCCAAACCTATCTCTTTGGACATGTTTTTTGCATCTTTGATTGTATTTTTTGTTGAAAGTATCCATATATCTCTGCAGTTCTTGGAGGCCTTGAAATATCTTTTGGTAGTAAAGGCCAGAGCTCTGCATGATGATAGCAAAAACAAATACATTTTTTTCCTCAATGGGCATTAGAAAGTTTCTTTAGTCATCTTTTATCTGCTAAACACTGTGATCACCTTGGGAGATACCACTTTAGGAAGCATATCCATTAATCTTTTACACTTGGGTTGATTTCCTTTGTTAGAAGTATATAGATCACACTTAAAAGGCTTCTGCCTAGTAATTTATTTATTTATTTACTTCCCAGGAAAAAAAAGTACTTTGGAAAGAGAAGCCACGATGCACTTTTCTTTCCTCCCCATACAACGGGGGTCTGTATGTTTCTTTTTTTCCTCAGTGTCATTGTAGAGATCAGCAGGCTGGTTTGGCAAAGGCTGTGTGTAATGACTAAAGTTTTCAAAAGTTATGTAAATAGGGGTGTTTGTGTATATATGAGCATGTCAACTGCAGTGATACAACGACATATTTTTAAAACATTTCACTTAATACAATAAATCACAGAACCAGAGCCTTGAAACATTTCTGCATGGTGTCAGAACCTGCAGAGAAGTACTGCTGTATGATGTATTTGGTAGTTCACATGTAGATTATTCATCAAGTAGCAGCAGAACACAGAGTTGCATGTTTCAGGTTTGTACTGTAGTAAGCTGATTTCTATTCATCTTTTCAGAATGATTTTGTGTAAATTTTGCTTATACCCTTTTCTGTTTTTCCTCAGGTAGAGCAGCAAGAATGAGAACTTTAGGGGGCTTGTTACCAAACCACAGCAACTGAATTTTCTGTTGTTTTATATGAGCCGTTCAGACTTTTTAAACTCACGATTCTCCCACAGTATGTATCTGTACATGTGTCTTTGCAGGCCATGTCATCATACCATGAGAATAACCAAATATGATAAAATCCTATCATTAGTGAGGTTGTGTACTGGACTGGTGCAATGTCTGTATGAAATACATGTCGATTTATTTAGAATTAGTTCTGCAAGAAGAGAGAGATCTGATAGATGTATTTGCTGAAAAGCAGCCGATTTCTACAGTGATAAAACTGCATAATTACATGTTCCCAAAGCCTTTTCAGCACAGAAGTAGGTGTTCTTTTAAAACATTATTCTGTGGCAACAACAAATATTTGTGACATCATTGTAAGAGAATTCCTGCCAATTTTTAGTTTACTGTCTTTCAGAAAGTCTAGAGTTCTTTGGCACTCGAGAAACTGCTACAGATACCCATCATATATTCAAGTATTCTGTGAAGTTTTAAATAATTCTCTTTCAATTAATACAACAGGAACCTGAAAAATGGATTTTCTCTTAAAGAAACAAGAATCAGTACACAGACATTTCTCTCCTTCCCTTGTATATTTTAAAATACTGATATCAGTTTTGTATTTACTGTTTTGTCTTCTTAAATTAAGGAGAAAAAGCCCAGTGTTCCAAGTTGAAAATCACTGTTTAAAAATGAGTTCAATCAAATATTTCTTGAACCTTATGAATTGGAAAGCGTAATATAAAAGTAGGTATATTGTCAAACTAGGTTAATCAGAGTAATTCATTTGTAGTGGAGAATGAATCAATTGATGTTTTTTTGAAGTCAGGCAAAACATTCCATCAAGTTAATGTGTTTAAGGGTATCATATCAGGGACAGACAGGTACTAGCAGTGATAAAAAACAGATAACCTGCAACAAAATGATTTACAGATGGGTCATTATAGTCTATAGGGAGGTTACACAGATCATATTCTTTAGAAAAAGAGAATGTAATTCTATAGAGCTAGGAGAATTATCTAAATATGTCTGAATATTTAATGTTTTTTCTGAGTGACTGGTAGAATTTATCGAAGCAAAATTTTTCAGCCTTCTTACAGGCAGCATATTAATGCAAGATAAGGGAAAGTAAAGGATTTGTGTTTTAAGTATTTTAATGTTTATTTTACCTGTTTGCTAGAGTAAAGCTTAGGAAATGTTTTGCTTCTTCATGTGTGAACTTTGTAGTGCATACCTTTAAAACATGCAAAAGAATGTTACATCCGAATGGAAAAAAAACGGTGGAAAGTTTGATGTTAGCGATTTATTAGATTTCAGAACCTATTTCATACAGCAAGTGGCTGAGTTGTGTCTTTTCTATCAGTGGTGAGACAGGATGTCATTTAAATATTTTTTCTTTCTTCTTGAGCTAGACAGTAAGGTGTAGTCAATTGTTTCTCCAGTCACTGTTAGACTGACATAAGGCAACAGGAAACTCTAAAACCTCAGAGGTGCAGTATTGATTTGATTCCTAACTGCAAATCCTTCATATCATTGCTCCAAATATCTAACTTTACACCAATATTACCCATTCTTTTTATAGTGACACCATGCTTAGTAAAAAACTTCTAAGCACTGAGGTCAGGTGTTGAGATTGGATTCTAGTTTATTTTTTATGAATCAGATAAAGATTTCTGTGCATGAGACCGTATGTGAAGATGAGAGAACAAGAACATTTCCATATCAAAGGCAATATATCTGAGGCTGCATAGTAATTAAAATGCAGTGGTTTGGACTCTGTGCACTAGCACTTACGCAGAGCGTTGTTGGGACCTTGTGCAGCATGCAGGCGGTTGTCTCTTGCATACTTCTAGAAATATACTTATAATTTTGTACAAACATTTATGCCAGTCCACACTTTTCTGTGGATAATTTGTATTTCATCCAAACCATTCAAAGTAGAAGTTATTTTTTGAGCAACCCCCTCATTATGGCTTTTGTGCATCAACTATTTTTATTCTGGTTGTTTGTATTTCCTCTTACCAGAATGATGGCTTGTTTATAGTCGTATTTTTTTTGTGTATTTCTCTAAGACCCCTTACATATACCACTGAAATTTTACTACTTGCATAAAATATCTTGTATTAGAAACAAAAATGCTAATATCTTTTTAGATTTATTGAGGATTGTGTGATTTCTTACATACCATACTTTATGGTAAATTAAATGCATGTGCTCAAACATAATATTTTTAATGAAACAATATGTGTTTACTAATTCCAAATAACTGTTGCATAACATAAGGAGAATTAGTGTATTATTCTAAGGAACTGACATTGTGGGAAAATTGACATAAAATATTGCAGGGTGCTCCCGATCTGGAAACTCTGTTCTGGAATAAATGCGACTTTAATTCCTGAAGTGGATCCCCCTGGTGAGGAGCTGTTCTGGAAGGGCTGCTGTTGAATTGTTTACTTCACAAACTGCATTGGTCAGTGTCCCAGTGTGGAGGAGGCAGTCAGTGTTGCAAGTTTCCTCATTACTCACAGATACTTGTTCTGTAGAGGCTCTATCCATTAATGCTCCAGGAACTATCAAGGTGAAGCTTTTAGGAAGTCTTTGTATTCAAACAGATGTTTGTTCTGTGACAGTGTTATATTGTGGCAATCTTGCAATCTTGTTTCGTTTTGTCCAGTTTTAGATGATTGATGTACGTATCTGTGGGTACTTTGTGCTGGAATACCACCCTTCCAGAGACTGTTCTGCATGCTTTTCACATCTGTATTATTGCTGTGGATGGGCTTGTTCCACTGAGCTCCTGACCATTTGTGGTTAGCAAAAACCCGTGGTATTTTTGCACAAGTCGGGGGGGTTAACCTCAGTGTCATGGCCTAATTCCAGCTGAGATAGGATGTAGTCCTGTCTACATTCTTCTTACAGTATTAGCTGGCTCAGTTAATCCTCACTTCCTTTCCTCAGCATGGTAGTGTGCTCAGGACACTCACAGCATTCTACCTCAGAAGGACCAAATTCACCTGTTGAAGTACTAGGTGGAACTACGGAATGACTCAGATTTTGGGAACATTCTGGGTATGAGGGATGCCATATGTCTGACTGGCTTACTGTTATTAGAATTAACATTTTGAAGGATTTTATATCTATGGTATTTGAATGTTGAACTATTTCAGAGGAATATTTTGATATAATTTGATATTTAACAGTTTCTCAGCTGGTGTAAGCCAGTGTAACTCTGTTTGCTTAAATGGAAGGGTGCCTTTTTATTCTAGCCACAAACACATTCCTTAGGCCGCGATGTAGTTCCTTCAGGGTTCAGTGGAAAGACTTTTCTGACTGTGTGAGGAGGGGAGGTTGCATGTCAAGGCCCTGTTTGCCTTGGTTTTGCTGTAGAGAATAATTTAGTGTCAGTTAGGATGGAATCAGGTTTGCCTACATGGTGTTTCTTCTGGCTTTAGGATGACATTAACAGGAACTCCTTTCATATAAACCATGTATTTGGTCAACTGTCTCTCCATACATGATCTTCCAGTAGGTCTTCTGGTACAGTGTATGCAGCATTCTGACTGCTGGCTGTTTGTAATGGTGGGGACTGTGGCTGTTTGTCTTTCAATGGCACCTGCTCTGCTGAGGTCATAATATCTTCTTGCAGGTCCTTTCACATTTTACTTCTGCTAAAAGATTCATGTGGACCACTGCAGTGAGAATGCACTTTATTCAACCTTAAGTGCAAATATATGTAGATGTGTACGTGAAAATTTTTTTATGTACCCAAGCAGATGTGTTTCAGCATGTTTTTAGTAGTAATTTTATGGTAGTTCCCACAATTGCAATTTAGTATTAATCTCTGGTTTACATGCATATATTCTTAAATTCTGATATCTATATCTATTCTCATTGCTTGTCCAAAAGGTCAAAGATGAATTCTAGGAAAATGCTTTCATGCTTTCTGGTTGCGTTCCATAGGCTCCAGTTCCCATGATGCTAACCATTCTTTCCACATAGAAATTATGGTACCCCTGGTATTTCTCTTTGGCAGTAACAAAATAATCTCAATTTATTTCAAAACAAGTTAGATATGCTAAGGTTTTCATCTTGATTTTATGAGCTAGAAGGTAGTTGACTTGTGTTGGGATGGGGGATGATGGCTACAATAACTTGAGGAGTCAGTTTAGAGAAGTGTAGTGAGATGGAAAAATGTGAAACAGAAGAGAAAGGTATTGTTGACTAACGCTTTAGAAAAAGGATTAAGACAAAGCATATTCTCCTTTCTACTGAGCAGTAGTGCAGCAGATCTATTGTTCTTTTTAAAGTGGTGTTATTTATGTATTTTGATCACTTTTAGAACACCACAAGTTACACATCTGTCAGCAGAGAAAAAAAGAAACGTTTTTGTGTAGAAGATCTGTTTAGATTTAAAGCACTAAGGGAGCAACCACTTTGCTGCCTAAAGGTGGAAGAATGTGCTAATATTTGCCATTCTGGCATTTGACTGCTTTAGACTTGGAGAGTTGATGTTATTAGCCTTTCTGCTTCAGAGCTGTATTACTGCTCCAGGTGGATAAATCACAGGCTCGATTCTTCAAGAATGACTTACACAGATTGGGGATGTGTTAGTTTATGTGTTATGATCCCTTTAGGCTTCTGCACCATACACAGAATGCTCCTGGGAATGGCAAGTTTCAGATAGGCTGCACTAGGCAAAGGAATCCTTCTGACTTTTCGTGCTTTGTGCCTGTATGAACTCACACAGATGTGGTGCAGTCAGTTCAGGTGTGTCTCTGTGCTTACCCACAGCTCTTAACCTAAGCTTCAAGGGGCCATGTCTACTGCATATCTGCATATTCAAGCAGTTCAGTGGGCACTTGCTCCCTGCTTCGCAGACCTTCCCTTCCCTCAGCCTTTCTTGACTGGTCTACACAGTCTTTTCTTGTGATTCCTTTTTTTTTTTCCTTCTGTCAGTAAAAATTCTCTTTATTTTTAATTCCTCCATCACCTCTAAACAAGAAAGATTCAGTGGGTAATGTTTAGGAATGTAACAAGTGCTCTAACTAGCAGTGATAGTGGAGGTACTACTGGTGTGTATTTTAGTGCAGCTGCGCTGCCACGTGTTTCAGGGGATGAATGGGTGTGCCCACTAACAGTTAATTTGAAAACACTCTTGCACAACCCTGTTGGAATGGGATCAAATTACAGGCACAAAGTCATCCTGATGGTGTAAAAGTGAAAGACTGAATGCTGCAGGTGTTACGTGGTCTTTTCAGGGAAAGAGAAAAGGTGGATAGGAGAGCTAAAAGGTACCTAAGGAGTCATTACTGAGGATTAGCTAGAGTTTCTAATTTATGAAGCTCTCTCTTGGACAGCTTGAATTCACACAGTGTGTGAATTTTCCACAGAATTTTCCACAGTGTGAATACAAGATAACTAAACCCAAAAGGAACAGGAGGAAACTTTTGCTGAATTGTTTGGTTGGTGATTTCTAACAGAAGTGCAAACTTCAAGGCATAAGCTGTTGCTGATTCTACTTCTGATGGATCACCCTCTCCCAGTAGCCTAGTCAAAGCAGCACAGAAATGCCCAGGATAATCAATAAACCAGTAAGAGACAAACCCAGCCCCAATTTGTTTTTGTGTTCCTGTGTTCCTGTTGTGGAAGACTTCTGTTAATTCAGCATGGAATGATTATATAAAGAAGGTGAATGCTCATTTCCCCTCACTCTGTCGAAGTGTGGCTCCCACATGGTACTTCCTGTCTTTCACATATTGTCTCCTCAGTATCAATAGCAACTGGATGCAAATCAGTCTGGCATCTGCTAGTTTGTTTTCAGCTGACCGGGCTAAACAGCACATACGGAATTTACCGCCCAGAGGCTGTGACCTCATCACAGACAAGTGACATTCCCACAAGTAGGTAATGAAGCACCCCTATTGAGTGTAGCTGAAGTCCAAATCCTCAGTAGAGTTATTACATATTCAATTTAAACAGCTCTCCCATACTTTAAAGCCATCTCTCTCTTTTTTTTTTTTTTTTTTTTTAAATCCACTCACTGTTGTAGCTGGAACAACAGCTGTCTCTGGTCTCTGCTGATGCCACACTGCTGAATTGGGCCTTCTTGAAAGTGAGTGGGAGAAAAGAAGGGATGAAAAAACAAAGGGAGAGGAAGAGGGGGGGAAGGTATATGAAAGGACAAAGAAGAGAGGGAAGAGTGAACGCATAGTATAATTGAATAGTAACTGCAATGCTCATATTGCTGTTAAACATGCATAGAGAATTTCTGCAGTCAGATAGAATTTGGATATAGCTTGATATATTTATTTCAAAAACTTGTCTATATAGATGGTGTAATGCTGTCTTCTAAAGAAGATAGCACGCAGTGGTCAAAGAAGTCCCCTTTAGTGCTTACTGTATTCAAGACTGAACTCCATATTCCTTTTGTGTTGCTCATCAGGATATTCACAGGAAATTCTTTGGGACACAAGTTGCCTTCCTTGCTCTCTGAGAAAAAGTAGGGGAAAGTTTAAGTGGATCATTTTGGTCATTTTAGTCTATTTTTAGTGAATGTGCATAAATATTATTTATATAGTCAGCCCATGAATACTTGTCATGAATCTTAAAAGTTTTTGTGTTTTACTGATCATTCTAGGAGCTGATTGATAACAAATGTTGTTCAAAGGATTGAGATTCTAGGTGATCAGTGTAAATTAGGAACCCCAATACACTTGCACACAAATTTGTGATCTGAAAGTTTGATGTGAAATGAAATTGTATTTTATGTCCTTTTGATCTTGCTAGCTATGGAGGTTTGAAATTAGCTAAAAGCAAAGCAGAAAAGAAATAGGGACTTAAGAACCTGAAGTAGTCAGTTTCTGGGGATGGAAAGGGTGAGAGAATACTTGAATGAGAGGAAACAAGAAGGGCAAAAGGAAGAAAGTGGATATAATGAGAAGCAGAGAGACATGGAAAAGAACCTAGGATGTGTGGGAGAAAATCAGCTTAGTGGATGCAGCCTTTCAGGCCATACCTAATCTTCACTTACACTCTTTCACTTTCCAAGAACTGAGGATGAGATATTAAAATCAACATTTTTGTCACTCACAGTCAAATGGGGTATTAATTGAACTTAGAGGGGGAGTAATTAAACAACTGTTGATAACTGGGATGTACAACCTCCAGTACTATGAATCTTGTGTTAGGTAAAAGCGAAAAACAGTTTTTCTATGTTCTCAACTTCCTGGAAAATTGTGCAGTTCTTGTACTTTGAGCAAGAAGTTTTTTTCTGGACTTCCTGTGATAGGCAGTTCTTTCAGAAGAACTAGACCATGGCCTGCAGCCTTCCAGCTGTGCGTGTTAGGCTGGGCTAGACCTGCTGCACCATGTTTCAGTAATTGAGGTGCAGGCTGGCTTATTGGTTCTGTTGCAGAGGTAACAAATAGGGAGCCAGTCCAAAAACACAAGAAATGTGAAGCTTTGTCATAAGAGGCATTGAGCCATTGAAACTTCCAGGGAAGGATCCGTATATCCTCGATGTTTCTGCTAAGAGTATCCAAGGTTAGCAAGCTCATTCATTAGTGTGGCTTCATTGGAATTCTAGAGCATGTAAAAATACACATGATGCATGTTAAGGCTTTTTCTTGGTGAATGCTGTAGACCAGCAAATGGATCCCCACAGCAATGTTCCATCTACTTAAAGCCGCTAGATCATGGCAGCCGACTGTCTGATTATTTTAGGATCACTTTATGAGTGGTTATGCATTTTCTCTATTTAATTTCTGTGCCACAGTGTAATACAGTTGTCCAAACGGGGCAGAGCAGCCACTGCACAAAATAGCCTTTCGAACTTTGTTTCAAATCTGGTTTCTGACATCAAGGTGCATGTGGTTCTTTCTATTCCCTCTGTGCAAGTATTCACTTGATTAATGTATCAATATCTTATGAAGCTTTTTAAAAGTTAAGATTCTCATAAAATGCCTTTACTTGTGTTCAAAATTATTTGGTATAGCAGTTTTTTTTTTTCTTTTTTCCCAATGAATAGGGCTGTGAAAAGGGAAAAAAAAGGTCAGAACATAAACAACCCTTTTGCACACAGATAAAAGGCTGTTTAATATTAGCCATGATTTGTTTGATGTGCAAAATAAATTTATTTGCATTTTACTTTTCTGCTATTTTGCCTGTCCAAAAGAATGCTCGGTGTCACACTTGGGCCTCTCCTCATGGTGAATTCCAGTGCTGTGGTAAAGGCAATGGCTGGGTAAAGAGAGTGTAATTTGCCAGGAGCCATTGACAGCCACAAGCTGCCTGTTCTCTGGTGTTGGAGCAATAACGAGTATCATCAGATGTGTGAAGAGCAGTTTGCCTCTTGTCACAATTTTTGTATTAAAATAAATAGTGATAATGAATTGAATAGTTGGCATTTATTCCCAATAATTCAGGCAATGATGACTGTAACAACTGAACTCTGCAGCGCGTGTGTTTTCTCAGACAGAGGAATTGTTGGGTTTTGGTCCTTTTTCTAGACTTAGCGAAATATTTTTTTTTGGTTTGGGTGTCAAAAATCTGAACTCGTCATTTCTGAGTGGGTCACATCTTTAGAATAAAATTCAGAGTTATTGACTAAGGCAGTTGAAAAATTCATTTGCCTGAACTCTTTCAGGTCCAACTCCTAACACTCTAAGTTCAAGTCCTGGAAGATACCAAATGCTCTGGTCCTAGTTCAAAAGACTATATAAGCACATGGTGAGCTTTAAAACCCATGAATAATCTCAGTGGGAATGAGACTATGTATGTGCTTAAAATTCAGCATGTATTTAAGTACTTCACTGGATTGGAGCCAATGTGCTTAGCACTTTGGAGGACTGAATCCTTATTCACTAGTGGTGGTTTATATATTTTTTTGGCTTATGAATTTCCTCACTGACCTGCTCCTTTGTTTAATGGTCAGCCCGCAACATGGTCAGGATTAAAAACTTCTGGGGCTTGTTTTGTCTAGAAGGCTATGGATAATCTCTAGAGGGAATGGCTCATTTTACATAATTACTAATGCTAAATAAATATGTTCTTTATAATCAACTTATGTTTAATGTGAAATTGCTAAGATTTTTGATCAGGAGACCAACATTTGACCCAGATTTTATTTCTTCCTTGTTTGAACTATGTTGTTTATCTGCAGAAATTAATAATGCCTGTCTACAATTAGTATATAAAATTCTGAAAATGTGTTATTTGTTTATATTGACTTTTTCTGTTTCCAAGTTCTCTTTGCTTTCTACCATTTTTTTTTTCTCATTCTGAAGGAATGTTCTTCATCTAAGTAGTTAGCATTGGACTTTATCTAAACTGAGATCTCTAAGAAGTACTGTCAGATATTTGGTCTTGTCTCAAAATGTCTTGGCCACATAAGGTAATGGTTCTGATTGTTTTCCTCCTCTTCTCACCTGTTCTGCTACAAAGCATACTCTTGGCACTACTAGTAGTGTTACAGGAGCCAGAAAATCTTTTTGTGTTATTGTATAATTATTGTAAATGATATATTAATTTGAAATACTTATTTGTCCATTATTCTCTAAATTCCTGACCAAACATGACAAAGGATCAACTGAAAAAAAAATAAGCTTGAGGAAAATTCTAAATGTCTTGAGCAAAGGTAATGGATGCCATTTCTCCTCAGCAGGAACAAACCTTGATCTTTTCAAACCACTGAGGAAAGACTTTCATTGTCTCAGTAAGAGTTTTTGCTTGCTCCCACCAAGATGGAATAGGGGTACAGTTAAGTGCTAGCTTAAATCTTGACTGTTTGTCTTTCTTTTTATGCTCTGTTTTTAAAATAGCTGAGGTAAAGTATTTATATAGCCCAGATTAGAGTGTAGACAGGCATGTTGTTGCACGTCTAGCTGGAGGGACAGAAGAAATCATACGTTTAGCTCCTCTTTCCTGCCTCTCAGCTGAGGTGCAGTAAACGACTCTGTGAATGCTTCAAATGGTAATGTCACTGTGTGGCCAAGGGAGTTAGTGGAAACCACAGCTCAAACCATACAGTGTCTAAGTGGAGGGACAGTGAGTTCTAGCAGGGAGAGCAGTGGCTTCTTAAACAGTTCTGGTTGCACTCATAAGAGGAGGAGCAACACACGCCTCTGATGTAGCTCAGGGAGCAGTGGGCGCCCGTACTTAGGGCGAGGGAGGAGAACTTGGCGTTATCTATTGTTTTGATGCTGCCACAGACTATGATTACTAACATGTTACTTTACTCACAGTGCCCTTCTTTCCTCTTGTGTAATCTACTTTGACTACAAGGTATAAAGAATGTCTCTAACTCAGTGTTTGCACCATGGTTATCATGCTTAAGTATGTTCTGGGAACAAATGCTGAGGGTTGCAAATATATGAGCAGATACCTTTTAGTGCCGCTGTATGGACTCATGCTCCAAATCTACCACAAGAATCTTATCTCCAATTCAGTGTCAGTAAGGTCCTACATGATTAAACTACGACAACTTATTTTTTTTACCAACTAGCAGAGATGCATTGAAGGAGGCTAGTGAAGCATAGATACTTTAAAAAAAAAAAAATCACAGTATGACTTTTAAAATCAGATGGCCCAAGAATGCTTTTAAGAAATCTGAATGATAAAAATGTTCCCCATTCTATGAGCAGTGCCAAATACATCAAGAATTGTGCCACTGACATTTTTATCTCAATCTGAGTTCAATTTTCTGTTAGTGATGACTATTTTTTTCTTGTAATTTTACTATTATTCTAAAGGTTTATTCAGCTTGACAGTTGTAGGATTAAGCTTTACAAACAAAAGGATAATATATCCTATGTTTACAAGTTAGCCAGAGGCCAGGTTTTATAAACTTTAAAAATACAGCTATTGCTAGTTTATAAAATAGACTAGTCAGCTTTCCAAAAGAGAAAATAAATCCAGCAATGGAACTGATTTCTATGGGAGCTTGGTACTCATGTATAATAATATATTTTGACCTAAAGCAATATTACACACGAATCTTAAAAATGTTTTGAAAGAGGTAAAAATATAGAGCACAAAGCAGAGACATATGGGACCTGATTCTGTGAGTATCTCATCCCTCCCATGGGAGCCTTTAGCTTTGTTGAAAGGGGCACTGAGCAAGTGACATTGGGAATCATTCAGAACAGGGGGCAAGATTTTGGAATCCAATCTTTCCAATGCTTTCTGGTGGGTGCAGTGGTTTTCATTAGTCAAAATCTGATAATAAGTTCATAGGCAGGCCTGTAAGCACCTGGGTTAGCCATAGAGAAAAGTACCCTGTGTTTTCTGCTGAAGGCTGACTGGCAATGCTTTTAAATGTAAAATTTCAACTCAAAACCAGAGATCCCAAAGGTCATAGCAAGCAAAATAATAAATTTTGGAAAGGAATTTAGCATGCATCAGGAAGCACAAATGTCTTTATTTACAAGCATGAAATGTAAAGAAATTCCATATAAACATTGATTCCTGTTTTATCATTTGCAACATAGAGATGATTTGTCTTCACAAAAGCACAGTTATATTTACAACAGATGAAGGGGACATATCATATGAACTATAACAGCAATGCACGGCATTGTTACTTTTAAAATTTTATTTATTTATTTATTTTAAAATTTCTAGTAGTCATTATATATTTAAGAAATTGCATTTGCCAGTGACTGTGGTGCACAGGTCTCCTGTAGCACTGAGGAGGTGCTGCCCTGTTAGTTCTCAATCTTGTCACTTCTGGGGAACAGCAGTGAAACTGTTTGTTCCTGACAGCAGACAGCCCCACTGCAGGGCCCTGGTTTCATGTTACATTAAGTATTAGCGCTGTTCTTTCAGGAGCTATTATGCTGTGACATCAAAGATTGTCTGACAGGGCAGTTGTAGGTTAGCACTGAAGTTGTCTACTGAAATTTTTAAGAATGGAATGAAATATATATGATCAGATTTAATCTGAGAGATCGGAAACTGCATATAAAATGGAGCTAGTGGTTAAAGAAAGCTGCAAGAATAATTATTTGGTTTGGCCTATTTGTCCTTTCTTGTCCAAGGCAATTTTATTGCCTTTAATTTCTACAGCAGTTCCAAAAATACTGCCATATGTTAACATTTTTGTGCAACTGCTTATTTTCTGAAACAGGAGGAAAAGGTCTTTTATAAAATAAGTGTTCAATATAGCCCCTGCAGTGCTTATATAAATTAACCCTTGAACAATAATTCTAATAGCCCAAATTCTTTTTTTACTGATTGCCTAATTACTTTAAAGGATCAAGATATACTTTTTAAATAGTAAGAAAGCAATTTAAATAGTGAGCAAAGGCTTACTAGTGATTACTTAGACTTGCATTTTTTTTGTAAGAGAGGAGCTGTAGCTGTGCATAGATTGCAATTTCAACTATTGTCCTTTGGAAATTCTGAATGCAGTTTCTGTGTGACTTAAAGGAAAGATGAAAGGCATCTGAAATTTACTGTCTGTGTAGCTGTTCAGGGTAAAAAAAATAAATCTCAAACATGCTCAACTTCAAATGTTCGTGTAGATTCTTATGTGGTGAAATCAGCATTGCTACAACTATAAAATTACTATTATGCTCTGATGAGGCAAGTTCAGTGACAGGAAATATCAAAATTAATTTTGGAAACACATGCCAGCATATTTTTGATTACGTTACTAAGACATTTGTTCCATTTAGTATCAAGCAAATGAATCATCTATTAAAAATGAAAATGTGTACAATAGAGTAGTATTTTTCAAGTAAAAAACACCCCAAAATCCCACCACAAGTAAGAAGTAGAACGATACTGTTTAGTCATAAGACACAGGACACCAGTGTAATTTTTGTGATGTATTTAATACTTTCAGGCATGTGAAAAATTTTATAAGGAATTCTTTCTCTCTCCTTTCTCTCTCCTATCTTCCTTCTCCTTTCTCTCTTTCTCTCTCTCTGGTGATTCAATTGTTTTGGGGCTGTTCTACTCACTAAAAGCTTTCAGGGTCAATTCTAAAGTTTATCTTGCAGTAGAAAATATGCTATTTGTGATGCTGATTGACCAAAACTAGCTGTATGGTAGCTTTGATCAGGCAAAATGATTTTAGTTTATTTAGATAACATTGCTTGACTTCTCCTTTGGTTTTCCTACATTGCAACACTCTTATCAGAAAATCAAAATCTTTATGGCTGAACATTCAGAGCCAGATAGTTTAGAATGAAAACTCAACCCTTTATATGGATGTGTGAAGCTCTGGGAATAGTGGCACTACCCTTAGGAAATACTCACTGACAGGTGGCAACAGTGGAATACAAAATTATCCTTTAGCTCTATAATCTCAGATCACAACATTCAAAGTATATATAAAGAAAGAAAATATGGGTAATATTGCTGAGTCTTGGAGAGAATTTTTTAAGTGATTACAAAGGTAACTGACAAAATCTGGTTAGCTGGCTAAAGTGTTTGTTGCATACTACTAATGCTCTCAAGAGCATGAGATTGGAGGTATATTTCTTTTCCTTTCTTTTCCATAATTTGAAAGATAAGATGTAAAGCTGTTTTAAAACAAAATTTTAGCCAACAATATGTACTATCAGAAATCCATTTGACTATTTTATGGTTTTGGATGGAGTATCCTTTCACTTAGCCTGTAATTTCAGAGCCTAAGGACTGTTACTCTGGTAAGCATCATTACGTGACTGTGTCTGCATTGTGTCTATCCTGGCTACATTTTTCTTCATGCAGCTTTGTTATGTTTTATTTTTTTTTCTTCTTGACTCCTAGAGATGTAACTATACTTCAGAATAGGAAACTGTTTAGGGAAGACTTGTCAAAAATTTTCTCTTTATAGGAAGGTCTAGAGTGCTCTCAATTTCCTGCACAGAATGCCTGGAGTTTGTTGAACAGCTAATATTTCAATTTCTATTTAAATAAACAGCAGTAGAACTGACTTGATAAGTGTGCCACTAAATAGATCATGTTACCACTTAACTTGGAGCTAATGCTTAACAGTCTGTTTTGCTCCATTTTGGTGGCAATAGTCATGTAATTCCAGCCAGTTCCAGGAAACAAACAAACAGTAGTATTATATTGTATTACAGTAGTAATTATATTTGGTTATCTTCAAGTGAAAACTTGTAAAAATGTCTAGTGTGTGAATGGACATTAAGCAATTTTTTAATTACCTAGAGGAAACAAAGGCTAATTCTATTCTAAAATATGTTTAAAATCCATGATTGTACAGAACGCCTAAAACAAAATGTAGGAAATCTGGCTTTCTGATAGGTCAGTCTATCTAGCTTTTTCTGTTATAGAATGAAAGAAAATTACCAAGTCATTAAAGGTGTAGGATGTACACACACAGACAGTGTCCCCTGGCAGTTTCAGATAGATAGCTCTAGATTTTCCTGGCTTTTGTTAGACTCCACAGCACTTTAAGTACTTCTGAGACATTGTCTCTTCTTGCATGTTTAAAATGTATAAATACAATCAGAAGAACATCAGTAGAAGGTGATAAAGTTTCTTCTCAGACATTCAGTTTTGCTTTTGTAAATAGATAATGAATCCGGGTGTTAAACCTGTATTATACTTTCAGGGATCATTTAGGCCTGGAGTGTAAACAGAATCAAATTCCTTGAGCCTGGTTCTGTAGTAGCAGAGTTTGTATGTCTGTTTTACATGAGCTTGGACAGTTCAGAATGTGTCTTTTCAAGAGTTATTGTTACCCTTCAGATGAAAGACAATAAGGGTTCTTTTTTCCCTTTTCTTATAATTTTTTCTTTTTTTTTAAGTTCAAAATGATCATTTAGGTGCAACAGATGTCTTAGCTGTCTTAGCTTCTCATTCTGGTTGAGCATCTCACGTGTGCAGAGTCAGGACTCACTTCCTTTCTTGCAGTCCTGTTTCAGAGCTGTTTGCCAGAAATGAAAAGTTGATGAAGAGCGACCAGTTAAGGGTCCTCTTTTTTGGAGATGCCAGTAATGCTGGAGGTAATGTAGGCAGGTCCTGGTAGGACATTGTGATATCCTGTGTACACCACCTTTCAGTACCAAGGCTGAACAGGACCTTTCCCTGTATCCTGGCAAGGGAGACGCTCTGGCTGATTCAGGTCTTAGACTTTGAATGGCTGCTGAGTAAACTTGATTAGTTCAGCCCTGATAGAGACATGATAGGTCAAAAGCTGGTATCTGATGATACATTAGATATATATGAACAGAACTTTGCCTCTCCCCCTTGATTTAAAAGTCCAAAGAACTGGCAAAGTACTGCTTACTATGTATGATAGACAAGAAGGTGCCATCAGCACCTTTGGGCCAGCATGGATTGCCATACTACCTGTAAGAAAAAAACCCAAAAAACAGAAAGAAAAAGCCTGGCTTATGTCACTCTGTTGGGAGAGAGACAAGCTTGTTTCACCTTCCCTTTCTATCCAGTTCCAGGTTGCTTGTCATTTAAAGCCCTGCTGTCTTTGGTGAGAGGAACCTGAGGGATTCTGATGACAAGCATTTTTCTCCAGGTTTAGAAGAAGTTAGTGCTTTTATAAGACTCAGAAGAAAGTAAATATGGGCCTTGGAGGAGCTTTGCTTCTGATTCTGTATGTCTTTTGCTTGCAGTTTTCTTTTGGTCTCTCTGAATAACCTGCATAACCATGGTTTAACTCTATTGCGTGTTAGAAAGCAAATGTATGCAAGACAGAAGATGCACAATTGCAATTTGTCTTTTAGGCTTGTTTAGAGGTGATAAGGGACATTGGAGCTTACAAATAGACAAGATCCTAGTACGCTGTGTTTAATTAGTCCTCCACTCTTGAGAGAAATAATGTAGGCAAGTATGTTTATTTTCACTTTTCCAGTTGGGAAACTGAAGCAGGAAGATTTCAAGATGGTTTGGGTCCTAGCCAGAATTCAAACTTGGAAGATATGGCTCATTTCCAGGTCTATGTTTTAATTGCAGACCATCTCTGTTTCTTTCTTATGCAATATTTTTTAATAAAGATAAGACTTCTTATACCATTACGTATGCGGTTAGAAATAGTTCTTTATGTACTTGGAGCTGCCTTTTCACCATGGCTTTTGATGGAGCATATGGCTGCTTGATCTATGCTCTAGCAGGGATGCAGACTGTTCATAACAAATCTGTCATTTAGTCCTGTTTTCTTCCTGCCTGAAGGGGGCTGTTCTCTTATGCAGCGGACCATTCAACTGTGGAATGGTCAGTAGTTCTGTTACAGTGAATTCAAGATTACAGCAGGCTCTGGCACGCTGTGGAGTTCACCCATCTTGCTCTTAGTTAACTAGCCATGAGCTTCCATCATATGTATGGCTGAACATCTGTATGTCTATTTGTGGCTAGACAAGGGAGGCCTGAAATACAAACCCTACTCAAAGCATGGTGAAGAAAGAAGTTCCACTAAATCTCCAGAAACTTTCCTTTAATGCGTTTTGTCCTTGCATTTTTTTCCCTGCATTTGTTTCATCCTGTCTTTCTGTTTTACGACTCAGCAATATATTCTGTCTTGAAAACAACATTAAGTGTAGTTACATGCACACACACTGAGAGGAGAATATCCCCCCACAGTGTTTACAGCAACACCTCTAGGTGACGGCAGGCAGTAAGCTTTCTTTTTATAGAGCTCCAGACTACAGATCATTAGCTTGATATGGTAGCTCAGTGGTGCAAAGTCATTTGAATATTTATTACCCTTCTTAAGACTTTCGCTTTTCAAGTGGGAAATAGATGTGATAAGACCCCTTTTCTGTCCTCTTGCCTGATACGCTAAAGCAAAAATATGTGAAACGGATTTTAATTGTATTTCCTTAAACTTCTCTATTAGAGACCAGCAACTTGGATGTTTTTGAGGGAAAATATGTGTTGAACAACTGCAAAGTTTGCTAAGTCTTTTTGCAACCTTCCCTCAAAGTTAGGTAGGAAGTTCAGCTCCAAAAACGGATTGAATTTTCAAAATTTAATATATAAATATTCATGTATAATATACAAAAAGGCAGCTTTATGAAGTTATATTTGAATGGGGCACTGTTTTAGGTGAAGTACAAATTTAAAGGCCCCTTAAAACTGGACTTTGCCAACAGTCATAGGTTTTTGAGAAATAGTAACAAACCAAACATTGTGTAAATGGAGACTTGTAGGGGGAAAAAAGCCAACCCTATTACAATACGATCAGGAAGACATGAAAGCCTGCAGCAGGCAACAGAAAGGCAGAGGCAGGCTCCTGAATATATTTTAAAGGTAGAATGTTGTCAGTGTGTTTTCATTTAGCTATTTTAAGATGTCTATGTTTCACTTGCTACAGTCACAAATTCTAAGTGTGAATAATAGGAATCATTATATGGGTGTAAATGGTATATTGACTACATTTTTCAGGCTCAAACACACCTTCCTTGTTGGCAGTGGAAGGCAATGAATGAGGCATTTTATTAAAACTGGTGCTTGTGGTTCTAATCAAAGGTCACTGGTTAGCTCTCACTTTTCAGTCTCAGATTTGTCTAGATGTTTGATCAGGGGGCTGCAATGAAATTATTATGACAAAGACTTTGTACTAGGCGGTATCTGTCTGCTGAAACTTGAAAGTCTTTGCCACAGTGATGCTGACAGCATGTGAATGCTGAAAGAATGTGCAAGAAATGTTATGTCTTAAAGAAACCTTTACTAAGTATCATCTTCCCTTTGTGTTATGTTTGAAATCATTTCAGTTGCTATTAAGGTACGAATGAAAAGGTGTTTCATTGATTAAAGGTGGCTTTTTTTTTTTTT
>VXAU01006173.1:2035463-2053388 GCA_013399695.1 Formicarius rufipectus | reverse complement strand
TTAAAGTAATAAAAATGTTTAAATGTTGCATATGAAAATTTTATAGAAATAAACTAGAGACTCTTAAGTAGACCGGAGGCAGCAAGGGTATACAGTGCCTGCCTGAAATGACTTTATAGTTTGTTAAAATCAAATGACATTCAGTACGGATACTATGAAGAGAAAAATCAAAATAGACACCTAATTATAATTACTTTTTTTCCTGTCATTATATCCGTACGTGCAGAACAACTGATTTGAAATCACAACAGCTCAATTCGGTAGGTACAAAGGTTTTTCCTTCCTTTTTTTCATCATCCACAGGATGTAATATAATTTCTTATACTGACCAAAGTCTGAAATTTCCTCAAGTCAGTGGGTAGGCTACCTGAATTAATGGAATTAATTAATAGTATATGACTGCTGGGAAGGTTACAGACACTGTAGGTTAATCATACAAATAAAATCAAAAGGTTAAGCCTCTGATTTGGTCTCATTGTTCATAGATGGCTTTTCCAGCCAGACGAAGTTGTTATGTTAGCATATACTTTCATAGTGTTGGAGAACATGTATTCAAGACCTAATAGCAACACTTAAGTGAGAGGAAGGAGAATGCAGTTATGAGGTAGGCTTTGAAATTTGGAATTGCAGAATGCATTTGCTTTCTTCCAGACTTTCATAACCTTTTTGAAATTTTAACCCAAACTTCAGGTTCCCTTTGCTAGATGAAAAATAATGTTTATTTCTGAAACTAACCACTCATGCCTGTAGCTCTCAGTGTGACGGGGGGCAGACAAATAGGAACAATACAGAAGCACTTCAGCCTGTATCTTATATACTACAGAAGGACTGAATGTAACAGGTGTCTGTCATCTGTTCTCATATATTTTTGGAAGGAGTTGGCCTTTCTCTTTACAAAGGGGTTTATAGTATATATACATTAAAAATATCTGCATGAATGCATGCATATTTGTGTGATCGTGAAGGAAATGCGAGGTTTGTTGTTCGGCAATAGCTTGATTCAAAGCTGAGCCCAAACCCCCAATTAGTGTCAGATCAGAAACATGCTAAATACAGGGGGGTGTGAACTCCTGCGTGAAAATAGGGGACATTGGAATGGTGGCAGAAATGAGACTGCCATGGTACGTATTGATCAGGGAAGGTCTTGGGGGGAAAAAAGTCATAGGCTGAAATGCCGATTAGGGAAGTCTTACTGAAATCATATTATCATTAAGGTTGGAAAAGACCCGCAAAATCATGAAGTCCAAGCTTTGACCATGGACAAATGATCCCACGGACATTGGGATAATGTTTCGATGGTGGCATGTCTAAAGTTAGAGTTCTGATTCACTCTAACACTCTAAAGTGTAGATGTGGTAGACTTCTGAAAGTTGCTTGTCCCTGGCATCAGAGATGTTTGCCAAATGCCTGTCAATTTCAAGCTACATTCCACTTGGTGGTTACAATACAAATTTAGGAGTCTTGCTTCAGGTGCTCCTGTTTCAGCTGCTTTACCAGGTATGTTTTAGAAACAGTTCCCATGGGTGCCAGTCTCACCATAGCAGTGTCTTTAATTTAATGTACACTTGTAGCAAAGCTGGTCACTCATGGATTGCCAGAGGAATCCTCCATGTGCTGGTTGGACTGTCCTCGGTTGTAAGTTGTTTGTACAAAAGTCCCTATTTTAACTATAATGTAGATAATGGTTTGATATGAACCCTGATTAAGATGAATATTCAATTTAGTGTGCTGATACCATGAGAGATGTAGGAATGGGTGAATTGTAAATATCGTAAACATTTCAAAAGACTGTCCAGAAATGTCTGCCCTTTCGTAAATTATATAAATCATGTTATTTACAATGAAAATTTTCCTCCAATGTTTTTATTTTTTACAGTAAGTTTTCTCTACAAAATGTCAGCTATGTAGAAAGTTTTAACTGGGTTCACTTAGCTTTACACTTCCCTAGGGTATGTGGGGCAAAAAGTCTTTTTACCAATTTAAAAGTGTTGGGTTTAGAAAATTTGTCAAAAAGTAATATTTTATTCTAATGTTCAGAAAGACAATCAGAGGATTTTTTTGGGTGTGTGTTTTATTTTGATTTGTATTTCTTTTTGAAAACTGCTTTCAGTGCACACAGAAACGCAAGAAAAAAAAGAAATACAAATTTGGTTATCTAAATTGATTGGAATAATTCCAATAACTCCTTGGAATTTTTAGCTTAAGCAGAAAGAGAATAAAACATGTTCTATTTGGTTAAACTGTGCTTTCAAGATGCATGTTTTTCATTACTGAATTATTTACCTGCTGCTACTTTTACTTTAGCACTTTCTAGATAAAGATTTTTGCATACCCTGTAAGTTGAGGAATACCACATAGTGTGTGTCTATATCAGACTGTAACTGAGGAGACCTTTTTTCCTGACCCAAAATACTTGAGATGCTCTGCACCCTTGCCCTGCCCGACATGCAAATATACTTACTGATTTATGTTCTAGGATTTTTAATATTAGCACATGAAGCTGAGAGGGGGGAGGAATAAGGTGTGAAATAGCGTGAAGTTGCTACTCTGTGTTTTCAAGTCGTGTGAAAGATTTTGAAGCCTCTTAAGGACGGAATGGTTGGTCAGAAGTGGCAGCAGGTGTGGATCTGAAAAGAAAGGCATTGTTCTGGGGCTGGTGGGACTGGGAGGCTGCTGGGAATGCCGGTCACTGTGCAGACACAACATGCCCCAGGATGAGCTTTGTACAGTCAGGTGACAGATTGATAAGCAGCCTGCTTTTCTGGAACTAAGCTCAAAAGTCATTCTCCCAGGGGTATTTTGTGTTTGCAGATATCTATACATTATTCCATACATTTGCTGTTTCCAATAACACGTGTTGCTCTCTGATAACAAGTTACTGCTTTCAAGAACAGGCTGTCTCTTTGTTGTATTGGGGTGGAGGGAAGGCCCTGGACTGTTACTACTGATGCCTATAAACCCATGTTATTTTGGGAAATAGCCTTTGAGGCAAATACAAGTTTCTTTTAGACTTTTTTGGTTTCGAGTCTAAGCAATATCTATGTATATTCTTCATGAAGTGGGAGATGCACAGCAGCACAAGGAGGCATTGGAGAATAGTTTATTTAGAAAAAGCAGAAAAGAAAAGCCAACATACTGATTATCATTCAGCCTAGCAATATTTAACCATCATTTATAAATAAAGTCAAATTTAAGTTAAAAATATATACTTGCAAAGAAACAGAAAACATTAACCATTTTCTCTGAAATAGATGGTAAAAGCGACAGACTGATGCTTTTTTAAATACAGGCCTTCTGGAATTTAGGATGGATGATACACGTATGACATACCTAAGTGACAAAAATAAAATATGCTTTCAGTAGTGCATATGTTAGTAGGTGAATATGTTACATTTACTTTAAGCTGTAAATCTGTGTTGTCTGTGCTGGTACACTGATGTGAGCGCAGGGGTGTGTGTGTGTGTACATACACATACACGTGAGCTGGTCAATCAGTTTATCCTGAAGCCTGCTGTGAAAGGATCTAATATGTGGTGACTTTTTTACACCACGGCTGAGTTATGATCTACTATAACTTACCATCAGGATTTGAACAAGATGCCTGACCACTTTTAGGTACCATGATTTGCTATTACACTAATGACAGGAATTACTAAAAATCTTTGCTGCCTTATTGACCATTTGAATTACTTAATATTTCTAAGTGAGCTCATGATTTGATGAGGTTTGTCCAGAAAAACATTTCAAAAGGTGGTTTAAAAGAACAGTGTAGAAATTTGCAAGTCAAACTATGATTTATAATATTATTTTTATAAGTAACAACTGCAGAAATAATCATGCTTCTGAATCCAAGAGCAGTATTTTGAAATGGTAGGATCTAATGTATGAGGTTATTGCATATGAATGGAAAGATATGTTATTGCTATGGTATATTTTATTACTTGCTTCTGTTTTTATTAAGGATAATGAAAACCTTCTGTTTGGCCCTGTGAACAAAACTAATGTGACCTTTCATGTGACCCACCTGTTGTGCTTTCACAATCGATAATAGTTACCTCATGTTAGGGTGATCTGGAAAATAGCAGTGTGCCAGCACCACAGAAAGCAACATTTGTGTTTCTGTACTTTGAATTTGTGTTTGTTTCAGAACTGAATTTAAGAGAAATATACGTTATATAACAAAATATTGCTTAAAAGGCAAAATATTATTGTAAGAGCATTGTCTCTATTCTAGGACATGTGTTTTCAAAGGCATTCAGCTGCTGGATTGTAGTTGTAAATGTGCAGAATTGTCTTAAAATCTGTGATTTATAGTATCAAAGATGGTGGGAAAGTCCAGTTAGCTCTCTCAAAAGTTAGGAGAGTACACAAATTAAAAAAGTATGTATAGATGCAAGTTTCCCCACTTTTTAATTAAAAAAAATTACAATTTTTTTTCCCTCTTTCATGTAGTACATAGCATTTATTTCTTCTGAGTGGAAAACCTTAAAAGGCTGAATTATTCTAGATAATATTTTTTCAATTGTATTTGGGTCTTGATTCTGTTTACAAACACTTAACATGGACAGCACAGTGTTCTTTTTCTAAGGGTGCCTGATAAGTGTATCAGACTTGTATTGGGATAACTTCTAGGTTATAGGATAAGGATTTGCAGGATCAGGACCCTAATTTCAAAGAGGTTTTCATATGTGGGTTTGAAGTACATGTGCTGCTGCTGAATTTGCTCAACAGACCAGAAAGGCTCTTTCCCTTTGGAGCCCTTATGGTTTATCTGGTCAATGGCTTGCAAGCTAAGAAGGATTTACACATTGGATCAATGATCCATGAAATAAGGGGGATTTCCACAATGTCTGTCAGTGACAAGTTACAGTGTGGCCACACAGTATGCATTTTCATAATTAATATGTGTGCAGATATATGGGACTTTATAAATGATCATTATGTAATACTGACTAATGGTCAGGGAAGTATATAAATAATGTATTACATGTATTAGAAGGAGCTTTGTCATTCCTCCATTTCTTTTGTTTGGATTGAGAAATGTGTGTGTAAATTCTGCATTCTGTGGCATGTACATGCGTCAACAAAAAACAGACCCAGTAAATCTTCAGTGAACACAGAAGGCGCCTCAGTACCACCCTGTCCCCCAAGTCATATCAGTGATTTTTTTCTCTTTTTACCAAGTAAATGTGCCAGGTCCTGAAGATCAGCAGTTGGCTGAAGTTACAAAACGGGGTCAAATGCCGTTAAATGAAAGTATTCTCTCAGGGGCACCTTTGTGGTTATGCCATGGCACTGTCAGTTTGAGTGCCTCCTGATGGCAACTGCTCAGTTATGACACGGGGAGAGAGGTATCCTACTAAATAGGCAGGGCTTGATCAAAAGCCCCTTTGAAGTCAATAAAAAGATTCCTATTGACTTAAACAGGCTTTGGAACAAGCCCTTAATTATGAGGGCATGTAATAAGCTTCTTATTACCTAATTATGTACAATGGTAACTTTAGACCTGTGACCCTTATTTAGGTTGGACTTCTTATCTTCCAAAAGCTCCATGCTACAAATTGACTCACTAGCAAGAGCAACATCCCAGATCCTTTTCCTCAGTTCCTTCTGTTGCCTTAAAGGTCTAACCCTAAGCTGCAGTTTAGTTCTTCAGTTCTGTATCTGCCTGTGAGCTTGTACCTTGTGTTCCCCACTGTCCTACTGCAAGGAAGAGGGCAGGGACCGCACTGTACAGTAAACCTCAAATCTTGTCCGTAAACCTGGCAAAGCTCCCAGGACCAGCAGCAGCAGCAGACTCAGTGTGGCTATGCAGAAATGTGTATGGGTAGGATCTTTGTCAGTGTGCCTGTTTCAACTCCAATAGCAAGCACAGTTTGGTTTCAGTGAGGCTTCTTCATACTGAGTGGGCTAAAGAGGGCAAGTGGTGCAGCCTGGAGCTGCATTGGCTTTTGTAAAAAGTCTCCATGGAAACATCCTCCAGGAAGGTGAAATGAGCCTGTCTTGGCCTTCTCTGTCTTCTTCAGTCCATTTGTTGACTGCTTGGTGTGTACAAGAAACCTCCAGGAGGTACATTACCAAGGAAGACAAATGATTCTTGCAGAAGAAACCAGGCAGGGTTTTAGTACAGTTCATCATGAGCACAATGTAAAGGATCACTGAGTCTTCCTTGGAAATAAGAGTGTTAGCAGCAGGATGGTCAAGTTAGAGGTTGAAAAGACAGATTATAGGGTGCTTCACCAATTATTTTTAAGTCACCTGGGTGTCAGTATTCCTGGTTATTCTTTTGAGATTTCTCTTTAAAAAATACTTGCTCTTGAGATAATTTAAGTCATGAACTAGTAGGATGTCTTGCACCTGTGTTTCAGTAATGGTGTAGTTCTGTGACTTCACATTAGAGTTTTCCATGACTGTTGGCAGCAGTGTTCTTAATGACACTGTTAAACAAGTATGAATTTAGAGAAAGCCTGGAACATATGAAACAATCCTTTCCACAAGTTTTTTATGGGCATCTATTTGGTTATGTTTTGTTTATGAAGTTTAAGGTTAAGGTCAGAATAAACAGAGAATGCCAGATATTAATATTTTGCTTCTAATATATTTGCTTTTTTTTTTTTCATTACCTGTCTTATCAAAATCTAGTTTAGATTTTGAGTTGCTTAAATCCTAAGGAGTCTGTGGCAGGATTCACATCTTAGTTGTTAACAAACTAGCCATTTTTGATCTAGTTACTCAAGGTCAAGACAGCAAAAAAGGCCTCTTTTTAATGGTGAATGAGTAGGGTTTTCTGCCACTGATACCTAGAAGGCGTATTTGTAACACTAGTGGGGTGTTTTGAATGCTGGAAACACCTATATGTTCAATTTTTCTTAGATGTACTCAGCACATTTTGGAAGATAATTAAAGAGGAGACTGCTGATTGTCATTTTTATTTAGGACAGATAAGTACCAGTGGTTTTCATATACTAGAAATATTTCTGTCAGCCATTCATCTAACACGTGTTATTCTCTTCCCAGATCTTTTCCCTGTTGTGTCCTTATTGCAGCAATCATCAAAACCATTTGAAGAGTTTAATTTAGACTGAAATGATTCTCCATAGAATAAACAAAATATCTCACCTGTGAAGGATGATTACATTTTCTAAATTTGTTTTAAAAGGAAGGACCTTCATAATTCACAAGTGTTCTACTTGCAATTTTTATGGTAGAGAAATCTTGCATACTTTAGGTCTGAAAATAAAGCACTCCTCTATTTGATTGCTATCAGCCATTTAGTCTTTCATTTTATTGGCACTGAAAGGCTAAGGATCACTGTTTTGGTTTGAGACATCACCTTGTCTGATATTACTGGTCTTTTACTGAGAAAATATTCTTTTTTTTTTCCTGGTTATTTGAGTACTTGTGACGTGCTGTGTAAATTAATGGCACATCAGAAGTCTTTTACAAATTAGATATTAAATGACAGGTGTGTACAGCTTTAGGTAAGACTAGACAAAAGTTACCTTTTGAAAGTATTAGCTTCGAGTTCTGATGCATCTTCCACATGTGTGGGTACTTCTCTTCTGCTTTGCATACAGATGAGGCGACAGACTTGCTGCTTCTGCTTGTTTTGGGGAGTGATTCATTCAGGTACCTCGTGGCACAAATCTCGTTGCATGCATTTAAGGGTGGAAAGTCAAATTCTTCACCTGCACGTATTCTGACTCTTCCCAGCAGCCACACTGGTACAGATTTGCTTTGCAAATAAGAGTAGGCTTGCCAGGAACTGCGCAAATGAATTTCCATGACATTCCTGGCAAGAACAGAATGAGAGGATGTGCTGTGGTATGTCTCAGCTGTCTCTTAAAGCCTATACAGGGGCTCTCTGGCTTTGCCAGCTACCAAAGGTGTAGGTCCTCACCAGTGGCCTCTCATCAGGTTTGTGGCCCTGCCGACCCTGTTACTCTGCCAGACCATCCCAAACTGTGTAACATAAACAAACTGCTAATCCATTTATGCAGCAGCATCTGGCTAGTCCAGATTTCCACTAAGAACAGGATCTTTCAATAAGATTTTGATTTCTCCAATTTGTTAAGTACTCTTTGCTCTCTCCTCCATAATTAGAGATATTTAGATGCTTTATTCCATATATCTGTATCTATGAAAAGATATATAGAATATATTTTGTCTCTGCCTGAATTTGTGAAATTCCATTCATTTTTTAGAGGATGAAAACCTTTGTTAAGTGCCTGAAACAGGCCAAATAGGTTTCTGTTGCTATTTCTTAGGCTTCTTATATAACCCAGCTGTTTTCTTTATTGTCGGTTATATGACTTTTTTTTTTCCTCTCTTTATAAGGGGGTACATTTTTCTCTCTTTAAAACTATGCTAAAAATGTATACATTAATTTATTTGATAGTGGTTGATTATTCGTTATACCTGTTATCTAGCTTACAAGTTCAAGGAATTTTTCAGTTTATTTCCAGCAGCTCATAAGCTATGAAATGTCAACATTTTCAATGCAAAAGCACCTGTTGTGTGCCTTTGTTTTTAGGGTTAGACCTGAGACTGTTGAACCAGTTTTTGGTACCATCTTCAGAAAAATCAGGATCATCTCAAGATGGAGTCTTACAAAATTAATACCTACTTTAAGAATGGGTTTACCTTAAGTACTCTTAAATAGCTGCTGAGGTTTAATTCAGTTATGTATAATCTGATTTCAGCTTTCTCTTCCTTGAAAGACTTGTCTATCTTTTGCATATTCAGGATTCCCCATGTCCCTAATTCTCTGTGTTGCCTTACTCCTTTTCACAGGAGCAGACATTGTGTCGTATTTGTTCTCCATTAGAAGCAATTTCCAAAAGCCAAAGGGGAATTTTGAATGCACTAGGCTGGCAAAAAAACATTTTTGTGTGACAGGATTTCTGTTAATAAAAAAGAGAGAGGGAAAAAAAAAAAAAAGGAGGGACAACAGCACCCCTCCCACCTCTCCGTGTCCTCCTCCCACTGCCCCCCATCTCGAGCTTATATATTTCCTGAGGATTTTAAAAGTTGAAAAGAGATATAGTCATGTTCTCATTTTTCTTGAATATCTCTCAATTCAGGAGTATTTTGTGCATATCTGTCTAGCTGTGAACGTAAATATATGTGTATAAACATGCTTTATAATTTGAAGTTATGTTGTCTGTTAACTAAAATAATAGCCCCAAAAGCAGTTGGCCTGTCATAGATGATATAGCTCAGCTTTTATATCTGCTGTTCATCAAAAGAACCAATGAAAATTTCATTCTAACTGACAACCAAGTAGCTAGAAAAATAAACTAAAGACTGCTGATGCCAGAACATGAGCAACACAATAATTTGCTAAGACTAATATAGCTGGCTGTAACCTGATCATATATGGATCAATTGATGATATTTTAGATTAATTTGTCATGTGACTGACTTGCAGTAAAATACCTACCCTGAGTTCAGTAAAAAAGAGCATATTTAGTTCAATACAGAGGTTTTTCAGACAAGACAGTGATGGAAGTGCTCCCTAATAAGTGTATAGGAAGTTGAAAAACACATGTTAGAATTGGATAAATGTATTTGGTTATTACAGTTTTTTTTTTTTGNTTAATTTTTTTTTTTTTTAAGTTTTTTTTTTTTTGTTTGTTTTTTTTTTTTTTTTTTTTTTTTAGGATTTAGAAAAGGTGTTTTCTTGTTTAATTTTGTATTGTAATTAATTATTAGACAAGGAAGAACTTGAGATGCATTATCCTAAAAAATATGGTCCCTGTGGGTTATACTTTTAACGATTTATTTCCTTATCCTTTCATTCCTTTTTTTCCTCTTTGTTTTTTTTCTGTTCCTTGCCATTAAATGGCAGGATTGTTTTAATTGTTTAAAGGGGAGGAGATTGTGGACACTGCTAGAATATCAGCTTCCGTACCTAAGCCTTGCTGGCTTACTGAGCTTTTCCAGTTCACTGATGCAAGTGGAGGCATCAAATGGTTCATATACAGCTCTAATTCCAACTTATTTGGCAGTTATTTCTTGAATGGCCTAATTTTGCATATGATTAATTTTTAATTCTTAAATCACAACATAAACTGTGTGTGTTATATTATTATAAAACTATGTTAATACATGGGATATGATTAGCTGGAAGTGCAAGTTCTGTTTTTTCCTGGTACACCAGTGTGCAGCCACGGTGGCTTCTGTGGGGACTCCTGGTTTGCAGCTGAAGGCAGAATTCATCCTGAAGTGGAGGGAAAAAAGAAAGTGATGCAGATTTTTAGGATGTGACAAGAATAACATTACAAGATAGATAACTGTAGCAAGGCATAACAAGAAAACTCTGTTTCTGTGAAAAGCAGACTGTAGTTATTTCTGGTCTGATCCTGGTTTCTGATTCACAGTTGTGAAGGCCAAAACATATAGAAATGCGTGTATTTGTGCTTGGGAAGGATGTGGGCAATCTCTGCTGGTCTCATTCCTGTTTGGGTAGGTAAGAATAGGGCCAGCTGAAATATCTTGCCATTTATATCTACCACCTCTCTCTTGCATTAGCGTGCAGTCGTAGAAACAGCCATGCACTGGGCTTATGACAAGCTCATCTGCTTTGTAAAAAAAGTCCATCTTTTAAAGCTGGCAACTCTTGATGTGTGGCAACTCTTGATGTCTTGATGTGTTCAAGGAATTTAGGTCTACTATTATCTCATGTCATTGCTTGTACAGAATTTGCATCAAAAATATACCAGAATATCTCATTTTTATAAGTGGTAAAATACTAGTTTTATTAGAAAAAGTAAAGCANTGTCTCTTTTTTAATGCAGACATTATATTTAATTACTTTGTGTCAAAGTAAATGTGGCTCCACTGTTTCTGAGAAATAATGAAACTGAAAACACATTAGTGAATCTACTCCATTGTGTTTGGCCTTTTCTAGATGCTGTGAAATTGAAACAAAAATATTAATTCCACTGGCCTGAAAACACCAACACTTTTCCCTGTCAAAGCTTTTCTGATGTTATAGCAGTTGCTCAAGATTCTAAGTTGTAAGTTGAATTGATTTATCTTTTAATTGTTAAGTATTTTGGTTTGATTGGTCCTTTTTGGGAACATTATCATCACATTGGGGTCATTGCATATGTCACCACTGACAGTAGTTGAAATAACAGAGACACCCCATAATGTTTTTGTAAGGTGGCAGTAATCTGATTAGCCTTCCTGAAAGAAAATACTCTTGTTCTTTTCACTTGTTGGTAGAGACTTAAGAAAGCCATGCTGATGCTCAAAATATATGAGACTATGACTTGATGACAATTTTCTACTTGTTACAGTATTGTTAGCTGTGATAAAATTAAATGGAGGAAAAAAAGCTGTGGTAAATAAATAAACCATATTTGTTTTCTAAATCTCTGATGTTAGGAAATCTGCTCTGAGATCCTGTATAAAAATAAGGATGTAATGTGCAGTTTGTTTTTGCCAACAGGGAGATATATACTCTTTGGAGTGTCACCCAAACAGAATGACATTCTGTGTAGTCAAATGTTTATTTACTTGCTCATATATTACATTTTGTCTGTCTGATGGCTTGTCTAATAAGGATGAATGTGATTGTGATGCCTCAGATTGCCATGTGCACTCATAGATCTCTTCACCAAATTGACTGTTTCTAATTTCTCACTTTCATTAGTTCCACTGCCTTTTACTATTGTGCAGATAGATTTTTGTATGATTACTTATTTTATCCTCCTCTTTTTTTACTTTTTGCTATTATAATTTTGTTAGACTTGTTTCTTCAGAATGTTGTTTAGTTGAGGGACTAACCTTGCAATGTTACTTGTAATAATAGCTTCTTTCATTTCCATCAAAATGTCTTGTGTAACTTTCTTACTATTTTTTTTTTAAATTTCGTTCAGTTCTCTGTGTCTAAAATTATTTAATCTGTTATTCTTTTACCTGTCAATTATCAATCAGTTATCTGTTATTTCTGTTTTTTTGTCTGTCCAATTTGTATGTATGAAAATTTTGATGGGTGCAAATCCATGTTCTTGTACGATCATTTGATTTGAAAACCCGTGATTTCTTGTTTATATATTTTTGTAGTTTCCATGCCATATGGAGTGCAGCAGCTTATTTGTTTGCTGTGGAATTTGCAGTTGTCATTTGGGATGTATTTCTATGCTGCACTATTTTAAAAAATATTTCCTTGTTGTTTTTTGATATATTTTCACTAACTGGGAAGCTGTTGATCCATTTTGACACTAACCAGGTTAATAATATTTATATTCAAAAAATAAAAGCCTTTGAGACAAGCATTTGTTTCAATCTTGGATAATATATAAAATAAATTCCTTTGAGTATAAGTTCCAATAGGTTTGCATCATTTTGTGTCCTTGCATATGGGATGCTTATAGGTGAGGGACATTAAATGTAGATCTATCCTCAGAATACCTAAAAGTAACTGAAATATCTTGATTTCAGAATCACTTCAACTGAGCTGTGTTTGGTTTTGTTTTGTTTTATTTTTTTATTTTTTTATTTTTTTCATGCTAGGCATGCTGTCCTGAAAAAGCTGAGAATAACATTGTTACTGTGTGGAAATTTTCACCTTTTGACACAATTTTTTCTGACAGAAATGGCTGAAATACGTGAACTAAAGGCAATCTGAAAAAGTCTTTTATTAATGCTCTTGGAAATATGTTCCATGTTATTATTGTTTTCTCTTTTATGTAGATCTTGGAAGCTAACAGTTAAAAAGAAGTCTAGTCTCATTCAAGAATAGTCCATACTCCCATTTTGCCATTCTCTTTCAAACTTTTCTACATTTAGAGTTGTGCTCATACTATTACAGTATGTGCAGGCACTGGAGGGAGAGTCTTAGGTGAAATATTCTTGATATTGTTTTTCAGAGTATTATTTTGAAATGCCTTTGACTCCTTTTACTTCTAATAATTTGATTTCTGATGAAACATTAGTTTGATTTCAGAGCCAGACTTCTTCAAACAACCTGATTTTCAAGTTGGAGCAATTCACTTTACCCCTAATCTGCTAGATAATGCTTTGAATAATCAACATATAGAGGTAACAGAGTAATGAACTTGGTAAGAAGTATCTTGTATGTGAAGGTGAGGACATTAGTTGAAAGTGAAGACATTCCTTCTTTCTATCCTGGTAGAACCTCCTAGGATAGAAGTCAGATTCTGGTGTGTTGAAGTTTCCTTTTGAGACCGTGCTTTGGCAAGATGCTGCCTTGTTGCTTATAAAATGACTAAAGTGTCTACCAAATGCAAGTGCCAAGTCAAAATATGTTCTGTATTTTGGTAATTGTGCAGAAAGAACACCAGATGGTTCTGATGATGAAGCGCTTTGGGTGGGATCATCAAGTTTTAATGGATGGCAAACTCTAAAGGCTTAATTATCAACCTCTCTAGCTGCATACTTTTTATTAGAGTGGACAAGTTATTTGCTGACACAGAAAAGAAATAACTGTATATTTCTTTGCATGTAGCTGCATAAAACCCACTTAGCTTCTCTGTAGGAGTATCTGAAACTCAGAATACTTGGGCCTAATAAAGAGGGTGCCAAGTTATGTTTCCAAAGTGGAAAAACTGTATTATGAATAATACTGTTTTTGTTCGCGTAGCTTGATATTTTCCCAGCATGCTCAGTTTTCACAGTGTGCTGTTAATGTGTAATTCTCCTACAATATGAATATATCCTACATTTTGGGCTCAGGTGTATAGTGGTGTTATTTATTTTCCACATCTAGTCTGCCATGGCTCAAGAGTGGTCTGTTCTTTTAGAAAATTTTCCTATTGGAGGAATTTGGACAGGCCACATTCAGAGTAAAGAATCTAAAAAATTAAACAGCAGATCACACAGAACACTTTTAAACTCCTGCAGTTGCTTGATTTCGTAAAGTAAGTCAATCCAAGTTTGAAGTGTTGATTGATTTGTTTCTGCAATGTTAAATTTTTACTTTTAATTTAAATACCTTCCAGTCAAGCCTAGTAAGAGCACAGCAGTAATTTGTGTGCTATAATCATAGAGGACTTTGTAAGTATTTGAATGAAGTGTTCTGCCTATGATTTTTTAATTTTTTTTTGCATTTGTATATGTTTTCTATATCCTAGTGATGTTAGAGAATCTAGTGATGGTAGTATTTGTTTCCAGTTTTTGCATACAAGTACTATTACCCTTGTCTGAAACTATAGTTATTGTCATTGGAATAACTGAAAGTTTCACCACTGATTGTAGTGTGATTACAGGGTCAGCTTGTTGAAATACACCTTGGATGAGGCATAGTTGAGATAATGAGGCCAAATATAGCCATCATTTATATAATGCAAGTGCTTTGGCTTCTGTAGGATGCGGGTGCAACTGTGAAATTTGAGTTGTCTAAAATGCAAGAATCCTGCTACTTCTATTGCCGTGTAACAGTGAACAAAATCAGAAGGGTTTAACTGGTTACATTTTCAGATGATCTTATTGTGTCTGCAGGAGTCAGGTTTTACAAATTGTTGGGACTTGCTGTAGAACACAGCTGCTTCTCCAGGTAGGGAGAGATATCAGGAAGAGTATCACATATGATTGATGGGAGATTCTCTTCTTGGCATTGAGCCACCTAGCAAATTTTTTTATATAATTATATCTTAATTTTTGTACATGCACTTAGGCAACTTATGATTAGTTCATCTAAGAATCAGAGTCAGTATGCTTACAGAGAGGATTCATCTGACTTCTGAGTAATGTAACTTTTTTTTTTACTTAGCACATTTAAGATGTTTTAATAGTATTTTTACTGAATTTTGCGAAGTTCTACAGGTTTAGATTGAAGTTCTGCTGTCTCTGGTGTTCAAGGAGAGGGCTGCTATTAAGGTGTTGCTTAATTGCACTAATGAGTCCAATATAGGATGTCAGTATTAGAAATGTGTGTTCCTTAATCCTCAAATTATGGCTGGAGAGTTCCACAAACTTTATGTTGGCACTGTGTACAGAGCAAAATGTCATCCAACTCTAGTATTTTTAAATACTTAGTTTCTCGTAAGGTGCTTTAAAATTTCATCTGAAAGTGTTATATAAATGCACAATAAATTTTTGTGGTGATTAATAATAGCAGTGTCTGACTTTGCAGTGAATTACCAGGTATTGATAATTCAGCCAAGTTCTGAAAATTTCTGAGATTTTAATTATCTCAATAGGATGACAGAATAAAGAGAAAAATCCTCCAAGGTCCATTAAGATCTTCATTGTTCTGTGATGAAACAAGTACATCAGGCTTTAACCCTGTGTCCCCAAAATAGCCATGCCTTCCTATGAATTCAGGAGAGTCCTAAGGGTTTGACACATTCCTTTGAAGGACCATATTTCTTCACACTGAATAACGTGTCTGCTGGTATTTTCAAAATGCATGTCCTCTTGGAACTGTACACTTTTAAGTCTCTCTGAGACAATTTACACAGTGCTGAGAACAATGGGATCTTGAACACAGCTGCGACCTGCAGTACCACCCCAATGCCCTTAGTTGGAAAGAAGCAGATTAAGTTATTTGGAAGCAAGGAGTAGTTAGCCATAACTGGAAGTATAAACATAGTCATTGGAATGATAATGAACATTGTACAGTTTCTTAAATGAAGAAAGGGAAAAATAAGAATTAAAAGTCAGAGAGATCTTCTATGAATATGTGTTTTGTTCTTGAGAATGGCACTGGCTAAGATTTTGATCACTTTCTTTTTTCTTGATTTCCCAGAAAGTTTTCTTATAGGTTTACCTGTACATAAGTAATATATAGCACAGCATTCCAAAGGGCCAGAAAAAGAGGACAGGGTCACCTGGAAAAGAGACATTCCTAGCTCAGAGAAGCAAAGTATGTCAAGTTAAAGTAAAATAGAGGAATTGGAAAATATTACAATGAAAAAAAAAAAGTATGAGAAAGAAAGTAACCTATATACCTTATAGTTGCCAGGGAGGAGTTGTGCTCTAATGATTTCAGATGGATGTTGCTGTAATGTTCACTCCGTGTTCGTTAAAAAGAAAACGGGATAAAACACCACCCTGAAATTCCACTGCAGTAGCTGTTTCATTTAGCACAGGACAGAAACACATTTGAAGCACTTTCTAAAGAACCTTCTTTTTGAAGAAATGTAAGTTATTCTCTGTATGTTTTTCTTTCCTCTGTCATTTTGTTTTGTTTAGTTAAACAAGTGATAAGATCTTGTAATGAGGCATGTCAGGATGATGAGTTAATTTGGTGAAACTTTTAAGTTTGTTATCTAGATTAATGCCAATTATTGCGCGTGTGAATTTTTTTTTCAAAAGTTTTTTTCCTTTTTTAAAATTTATTTTAAAATTAAGATCAGTATTTAATTTACATTTTTGAAATACTATATGCAAACCACCCCTTTAGCCATCAGCTTTTCCTTGCTGCCTGTCAGTATCTTGCTGAGGGCAGGTGCAGATACCCTGAGGCTCATAGATGTTGAGTAATGCTGGCAAATGCCTAGAGATATGATTTTATAAGACTATCTAAAGAGGCTGGGAGTCATTTTCAGCACATGAAAAACTGAACCCTTGCCCCAAAATTGCCTTTAAATTTGTAGCTGTCCTAAAGTGTAAATTTGTAGTCCTAAATTCAGGGTAACTCTGAGTATGCACAGTACAAAAACGAGGCTATGAACATAAGTCTGATCTTTATGGACTGATAGAAAGCATTGCATTAGCATTTTAATCTGCTTGACTTCAGTATCAAGGTCTGGGCTTAACACAAATTGGAGGTAGTCATGTCATATATTGGATGGGCCATATTGCCTGCAGTGATCTGTGATGAACAAATTTCAGTTTTGGTTTCAAAATATTTTGCAGTGTTTAATGTTGGAGGAAAAATAGAAAATCAGCGTCTCTTGGTGATAGGCAACAGGTATCGTTCAAAATCTCAAATCAAATGTTGACCGGGATGCCATCGGTGAAAAATCAGAAAAAACTAGGGCTGTACCTGATTGAGTCTCCAAAGGTTGGAATCTTATCAAACTGATAAGTACCATTGAAGGCAAATTTCTGTTTCAAGATGTACTCTTTCATTAATTAAACACAGTTCTTTTTCTTGCTTTTTTTAAAATTTATTTTTATTATTTTTTTTTAACTATGAAGTAGTCGTGCTTTAGGAGGGACTGAAAGGAGGCCAAAATGTTTTTATTTTGAGGCCTTGGTGAATTAAGGTGGCTCTTATTTTTTGGTGTGATTTATTTGTCCTGCAAGTGAGAGTTAATTATCTTCAGGACTGATAGTCACACACACAATGGTCTTTTGGGCAGAATACGAGGCAGTGTCTTTGCTGGTGGCACTTTGTACCATATCCTTGGGAACCATTTTCTCACAGAGGATGAATATGTAAGATGGGATCTTAATTGACTTAGTGGATCCTTGAAGAAACAAGTTTTATTTACTTATGATTTTCCTAAAGTGAAATAAAAATGAGACCACTTGGATCTCTTTTTCTCTGGTTATAGTGTCAGGATAAATGAATTTCAAAAATGGGAGTTGAGAGGGGAAGTTAGTATATGAGTAACAAAGAAAAAGGACTTTAGCTGTAATTATTATGTTTCAGGGTTTCAGGGAAAGGAAACTCCAAGATATGTAGTAGGGAGGTTTTGTCCCTCAGGGAATCCAGGGAAGTAGACCTGAAGGCAGACATTCTTAAGGCCTTCTAATTTATTTTTATGTCCTACTTAACTAGCTTTGAAAATCTGAGCTTCAGTTATATGGGACTCTCCAATAGAGAACCCCAGTATTTTGTCTGGATTAACAATAATTTCAGTGGGAACAAATGGCACACATATTATATTGTAATATTACAAAATAGATGTGTCAGAAAAAAAATATGAGTTGGTATGCAGCTGACTTAGTTCCTGACCATTCGGCTCATAACCTGCTTATGTTAAATTCTGAAGGTAACTC
>VXAU01006173.1:2007478-2035020 GCA_013399695.1 Formicarius rufipectus | reverse complement strand
AACGCGCCCCCCCCCCCCCCCCCCCCCCTGTGTTCAGAAGAGGTCAGCAATTGTAGATAAAATATAAGAATATACATAAATATTAGCTATAAAAATCTGAGGATAAAATGACTATGTACCTGTAAATATAGACAATTTGACTCACAAATCAGTGCAATTCCATTCTGTTGTGTAACTGAATTTCAGTTTAGTCCAATCCGGAGCTCCCAAAGCTCATTAAAGAGACTTAACTGCATGGTAAATTACAGTTTGAATAAAATTTTGTATTTTTTATACTGTTCTTTTCAGTCATATCACTGAGCTGAAAGAACATAGCCTCTTTTAAACACAGTAAGCCAATTCTCTGAGAAAGTTGCTTTAAACATTAGTCTAAATATGAAAGAGCAGAGAACCTGACACATTATATATCCAAATTATAAAGGGAGCCAAAAACTATTGACAGTATTGTTAATTTTAGTACAATTTGTCAGGAAAAGAAAAACATTAAAGTGGTAGGCTAACAGCTCCTGGTATGTGTATTGTTGCATAAAGATAATATTATATAATAAACAGAAATATTTTTATTATTTTCTGTTAAAGTTGTATCCAGAGAACCCTTGTGAGACTGTATTACAGTCATGCCAGGAGACCCTGTTACTGTTCCAAGTCCCTTTACAGTCATAAAAAGAGATTAAAAAGCTATCATTCCAAATGTGAGAGTACAGCTGAGGTGCACAGAGAGAGAGATGGAAAAAAATAGCCAAATATTGTAATGCAGGTCAATGCCAGCGCTGTCACGTTAGTCTTTGTGTGATTGATTTCCATGGCTGTGTGACAAAAGAGAGACTCTGAAGAGTGACCCTGAGTGTCACTTTCAAGCCACCCGCTTCTGCTTCTCTAGGTGTACAGCTTAACTTTCAAAGTGTAGCTGTAAAACTCCCTCTTTACTTGGTATGTCTTTCTAACAGTACCACATACTGGAAGGGTTTCTGGTGTTCGGAACATTGGTCATACCTTTGGCACTTTTAATGCTGCAACTTTTCACTTTGGGCTTAATTTGTGGTGCCTTCAGCATGTGGATCTGTGTATGTAAATGCTACAGAAACATGCCCCTTTTGAAAGCTTTCTCTCTTTTCTTTAGTCCAGTCATATTGATTAAGAGTGACCCAACCTGTGGCTGTTAAAATGGCTTTTTAACTCCCAGTGAACTCCCAGCCAGTTCAGAAGTGTTTTTTATTTATTTATTTATTTATTTTTTATGTCGCACCACAGCGTGTGAGTTGCAGTGGGCTGGTGCAGGAACCACAGGGGAATTTGGGTTCCCTGATGTGGGAGCAGGAGGCAACAGTGTTTACCACCCTATCTCAGGCAACTGAGGCGGCTTTTGCTGTCTCCAGCTGATGAGTTATAACTGGAGTCCCTCCTCTCCCTTCAGCCTTTCCAGCAGTGTGGTGTATGTCTTGTGGTTCTTATCTGCTTGAAAGTACGCATGAAGAGCTTATCAGATCTGGAAGACTAGCACCCTGCCTTTTATATGAAAGAATAAATACATATTTAGCTATTTCTTTCATCTGCACAGTCAATTAGATGTTTTTGGTGTTTTCAAGTGTAGTTTTAGTGGCAGGTGTAATAATACATTTAAATTAGTCGTTGGACATATGCAATACATTTTTTCAACAAAATCCTTTTTAGTCTTAAGCTGATGCCATGCTATGAAGTGATGCTACATACATTTTTTATTCTGTGCTCATGTCCTGTAATGATTGGGTACTTTATAGATCTGCAGGCAGACAGCAGAGAAACCTTCACAGGTTTCCTGTTGAAGACATAATGCAATTATTTGTTACAGAAGACATCATAAGGAGCTCTTAAAGTCAGTTATACAATATAAAGCTGCGAGGTAAGGTGCCACTACTGAGTGATACCCTATTGGGAAAGACAGGGAACCACTGTCTGTGGAGTTCGGCAAAAGTGGTGATGCCTATGAGGTTCCTTTTTTTAAGAAGTAGTTTACAGAAACACCATCATTGTATGTGTATGTCAACATGCTTTTTGTAGGCAGATGTGAGGTTGCTCTAAACTGGAAGTCATGTAGTTTACGTAAGTGCTAACCATAGCTAAACTGGATTAGAGTGGGTTTGTGGCCAGTCATCTCCGAGTGTGGGCAGAGTGAGCTCATATCTCCCTGCAAAACTCTGCGGAGATGTGTCCTATTTTAGGTATTTTTTTTGAGCTTCGTTTCTGTAATAACGACATCACAGCTTCTGGGGTGTGGAATTGTAAAGCATCGCTGCTACAGAAGAAAGAAATAGTAGCTCCTTTTTGGGAATAAAGAACTGAGAAGCTCAAAGAAACTTTTGCTGAAGGTGGAGCAGAAAATACATAACAAAGGCAGTGACTGAGGAGAGAGCTTTGGAGACTCATTTCTTTACTGTATGCACTGTGCTGTTGTTCTTATCTCACTATGATGCAAATGTGTTTTAAAATGACTGCTGGTGTAAGAGGTGATATACTCTGATTCCTCCTTTGATAGATCATGTAACTACAATCTCTGCCAGTGAGTGCAAAAATCCACTGCAGAAGGACTATTCCAAAATGAAAAGCAATAGGGAAAAAACACTGTGGTTGCTTTGGTTTGTTTGGGGCTTTTTGGGTGTTTATTTGTTGTTGTTTTTGTCTTTTTTTTTTTTTTTTCCCTGATAATGCATGGAACCAAAGAGAGTAAAGATTTTAAGAAACAGTAAAGGTCGTAAAATACACTCCTTGGGTTATTGAACAGAAATAACACAAAGGGAAGATACCAGGAATTTCCTCATCTGTTTTGTAGGAAGACTCATCTTTAGTGGTTAATTACTGTGTTTGCTTTCCTGTTTCAAAATGATCATGTACAAAGAGCAAGTAAGTAAAGTGTGTAAGTAAAACATTTTTCATTGAACCATCTGGAAACTGTCCCTTTACCTCTTTACCTGAATTAAGTAAGATTTTTAGACATCCAGTTCAAAGGTTCTCATCATAATCAACCTGATGCCTCCTTCATTTTTTGTGATTGTAGCTATGGGCTTACAGGTCATTAATATTGCTTTAATTGTGAACTTTTGCACATTTCAGGATGTGAAACTGCTAAGTGAACCAGGCCCTAAATATATAGCTTCATTTCTGTATTATTCCTTTTTCTTATTTCACATCATGCTAAAATTCTGGAAATAGCTTTTTTAACAGTTCTTGAATGATACATATTTTAGTCCCAGTAGGCCACAATGATAGGCCACATTGTCAAATGATATAACATGATGCCATGCTTTTTACTAAATAACTACTTCCATTTTTTACTTGTGGGCTTCCTTCATGCTCACTGGTGAATGTGCACAGAAAATACAGGCTACCTGTAACAGTTCTATCTTAGAGGAATGAGAATATTTTAATTAAGGATTTTTTTTTACTGAGTAATTTTTTTCCTGCTTTCCAAAAGTGGTGAAATTTTCTGTTCTGAACACTAAGACCTTTTGGAATTATTAAGATCTGACTAGGTGGAAAGAGGACTATTTGATAAATGACATTTGGTAACTTACGGAATTTTGTTTGCTTCATAAGACCTAGGTAAATAAGATCCTACTGTCATTTAGTGATGTCCATAATGTGTTTTATGTCCAGCATGCCCTTGGTGTAAATATGTGCAAAAACTTAGCAAAACTTAGCTTTTTGAAAATTGAGCTATTTTTGAAAGATTCTGTTAAATTGTTGGATGATTTCACATTATTCTCAGTCAGGTCAATGTAAATGGTTATCTTTATTAATTCTTGTTAAATTAGGCCTGTGGTTTCTGGTGTTTGCAGAAATTACCTTGGTCTTATTTCATATTTTCTGATGTTAGGACACATTTTTCTGTTTGAAAAAATACCCGCTCCAAACAATCACACCATCGAACCCATGAGAACTGGTATGATGGCGGCTTTTGAGCAAACCTTTTAATTTAAACTGTGACTTTTATGGTTTTCTAAAATGGAATTGTTTAGGCAAACAAGTTGATAATGAACCGTTGTTTTCATTGAAGGTGGGTTGTCTGAACCCCTTAGATCCTTCTTTAAGTCCCCTTGCTTCCATGGTGTTGGCAGGTTTTGTTGTCTGGGTATTTCATTCTGCTTTCCAAGGCTTGGTGGGATCCATGCTGTATTGCATCTGCTTTTGACTCAGTTCCCCTCCTCACACCCATGCTTTACCTTCTAAGTTGGAATGTTATTTAATACTAGACCACTAAATACTTTATTAAATAATACTTTAACTAATACTTTATTAAAAATTAAAAGTACTATATTTAAATACTAGTACTTTATTTAGTACTAGAGCACTGGGGTCAGTGGTACACAGATTTAGAACTTTATGCTGCTTTTCATTTGCCATTAAAAATGTTGGCATTTTCACAGAGTGAAACAAAAAGTCAGCTATAGAACAGGAAAAATAAAACAAAACCTCTTTTTATTTTTTTCTTTTATATGTGCCAATATAAGTAGGAAATATCTTTTAGCAAAGGTACCTGAAATCAGAACATAAATTGCTCTTACAGATTTATTTTTCCCCTTTCATAGTGGAAGTCCTTTGATAAGGACAGTAGCAACTTGCCAAACATGCAGAAATGCCAGGTATTCAGATTGTTTAGAGAGCATTTCAACTGCAAAATATCTGAGGGAAGTTTCAGGTGGGACTTGTACCAATTAAATCAACTGAATACTTTAAAGACAATTTTGTTCTTGTATATGTTTATGCAACAATTCATCTGTGTCGGCCCTGGAAGATCAAGTCAAGACAACTAAGTGAAAATGTAAATAGTTTGAGCTAATAGAATAAGGGTTGGGTTTTTCTTTCTCCCCAAATCAGTGGCAACTGGCCTCCTTAATACTTTAAAAACCATGATGCAAGTCTTTTCGTTATAGAAGAGACAGGTATAAAAGTTTACATGGAACAACTATTAACCTATACAATGTTAGTCTGTGGTATATTTTATTTAGATAATAAATTTATATCTCATTATATGATTTGTATAGTATACACCTGATAGAAATTTTGTATTAAAATTGTGATGTTAATATTTGATGGACAAAAAGTTTTCTACATGGATAAGAAAGTAGGATTGTTTTTTTCCTTTAAGAAAAATCACTTGGAATGCTAAAAAAAAAAGTGATAGAGGCTATAGAATGTAGGACTGAGGTGTAAAAGAGATAAAAATAGCAACTGCATCTAATTAGGTCACATGGGTTATTTTTGTATGTTTGTGTGTTAGCTATATTGTCTGTCTTCTGAGCAAGTAACTGGGCAAGGTAAAATTAGTCAAGGCAGTAAGAAACAGGCCTCATTTTCTTCTGTATAAACCCCAGGTACTTCATACTTGAATTTTCACTGTGGACAACTTTCTGGTTGATTAGACTTTTTTTCAGCATTTTACTTGTACTCTGGTTGTGTTGGTAGACTCTGGCTATTACTGCACGCTTACTTGATTGCACTACTTTATTAGATTTACTAAGGGAAAGTGGTTGAAGGCAAACTGCAGCTGATTCACAGTTCTGAGGTGTTATCTGAGCAACAAGTCTTCATTTGCTCAGGATCACTGGGTATGGTTAGCCTTGTTCTGCCTTCTCCTTCACTTGCACTGCTACTGTAAGAATCAATGTATGCTTCATATACGTATTATTCTGCAGGATTCTTTACCAAACTGAACTCTTTTTTTCTTGATAGATTGCCAGAGTGCTAAAGCTGAGTTTAAAATTTTGTGTATTTAGCCTTTCCCCCTAATTGCTTGCCCAGAATGAAGGTTTGGTGCTTTGTTCCTAAATTCTCTACATGAGGTGGTGTGCATTAAAGTGAATTTTATACCCTTTCAGATTAATTAAAGTGTGACCTTATGAACCACTGTCCTTGTTTAATTGGTGGCTCCGAAGCACACTAATGGCATAAATCAGCTGATAATGAGATTCAGACTTGCTTTTAAAATATATAATAACACTGTATTGATATAGCAAATGAGTTTTGTTGACTCTCTGTTGATATTGCAGAAGAGAAGACACAATTAAATGTGTACTTTGAGGGTGGGGGAGGGCTTGGTTGGAATGAATAATATGCACTTCAGGGTGGGTGTATGAAATAAGGAGGATATTCTGCATCAAGATAAGTTTGGTATTCTCTCCTTGTCTCTAGGCACTGTGCAGTACTGGCTGGTGCGCTTTAGGATACAGAAATGTTGTGGGAAGGTGTTTCTTAAAGATTACTGGGGGCTAACAAAAACGATGATTTCATCTTAAATATAGTTACATGTTTTTAAACTGTGCTTACACCCACTGTTTTATGAACTGCAAATTAATCAGATAGCTCCCAGAGAACAAAAAGGTTTTGACCTAAACTAGTTGCCCAGGCTGCATTACTATTTTCAGTTTAATGTTACCCATATCCATCCTCACATTTTGGAAAGAAAACAAGGGCTGTGCAACAAAGTTTCTTTGTTTTCCTAAGAACTAAAAATGTGCTGTATGTAGACCAAACAATAAAAATAAACTACTGAACTACCTTCTAATGCATGGGGGTTCTGGAGAGAGGAAACCATGGATATTTAGAGGCATAAAGTGAGTCATTGTGCTAGTTAAAGATTTTTATAAGGCAAGCTCTGTGGGTTTGAGTTGCATCTGTTACCTTTCCAACTAGAACTGAGGGGTATGCAGGAAAAAGAATGTTGGATTTAATCATGCCTTATAGTGACTGCATTGTACTTAGGCTAAGCTTCTAACTGGGATCTAGACCATAGGAGAACAAAATCTTTAGTCTTTCTTTTTATATAAATATTTCCTTAGATGGGTTCCAGTTAAACTCACCTAAACACTAATTTTACACCAGGTACACTGCAAAATGCTGCTAATAAAATACTTATTAAAAAAGAAAAAAAAGAATAAATATTCTGTAACAGTTGAGAACAAAAAAAACCCAAGCAAAAGACCCAACAAGCAAAAAAAACCCCTCACAGCTATTTTCCTTATTAAAAGATAACCACGTTTGCATTTATGACAGTTCTTAGAAGCTGTAATGGACTGGGTTGCTATGGTGTGAGATGCAGAACAATGAAATAATTGTTTCTCTTGGTATTGGCTTCCTGGAAACAAATTCTGTGTAAATTACTTGGCTGAAAGCATGACAACAGTCTTGTGTTCTGTTTTATTCAGTTCATGGTGAAAAATCATAACTATTTTCTAATAATAAAAAAGTAACATTTATCAGTTCTGGGCTCTCTTTTGTTTCAACTTTTTTTTTTCTTTCCCCCCCCTTTTACATTTTCAGGTCAGTTTCATGAATTCAAAAGCAACTTACCAGTGATTTCTGGGAGCTGGGGCTGATTTTCTTGTGTATTTGTAAGTATTTATCAATTTCCCTGTTATGTGCATCTTTCTAACATTCTTTTGGCATGGGGAATAGAAGCTATTTTAAAATATCACAGTTGTGTTGCAGTTTTAGCACATTCTTTTAGTAATACTTACTTAATTGTTTATAAACTTTAGGTAGGATTTTTTGTTCCTAACTTATGATTGAGTTATTCAGAGGGGCTACAAATGCTGAATTAACAGTGAACATTCCTGTTATTTCAAGTTTTATTTTGGTTTTAATAATAATAAAAATAATGAGAGAACAAGGTTGCTTACAGTAACAGATCCATTGTGTCACTTGCTAATGACACCAATGCTCTTGTAATGAAAATCATTTCTAGAAAAGAGCTGGGGCTGTGATTTAACACTGACGAGACTTTTAGAGGAAGTGCTGCATGAATTTATTGAGGAAGCACTAGAATGACCAGTGTCTGCTGAACTCGGTATATATTTTAATGTACCTTGGAGAAAGGTGACCTTTATGGTTGCAGCAAAGCAACTGAGACTGTGGTCATTTTGGCCATAGCTTGAGAATATGTTTTACAGTATGTCCAAGTTGAAATACAGAAAATGGGACTACACCTAAATGCTTTGAGAAAGGGAAAGTTAGAGCAGAGGATCTGGGAGGAAGATAGTTTTTTATGCAACAAAGAGAAAGATTTCAGAATTGCTGTTTTGGATAGTCCTCAGCATTAGTCAAGTATAATAAGGAAACTCTAATGGGCCTTAGACTTGGCATGACATAAATTATTGCAAAACCTCTTATATGATGTAGTATAAATGAAATCAATCTATGCAGCTTGTTCCCTTAAGTCACAAATACAGTTTATGAATAAATATTTATTCAATCACTTGAGGAAAAAGATATTCACAAAACTACACTTGTGAGAGAAAAACTATGGCTGGTTCTCTTCTCTATATGGAAATGTGTTCAATTTGTACTAACCCATCCTCTTTACAAATGTTCATTTTCACATATGGCTTTAGTGTAATATTTGCACTTTCCTTCATTTATAGATCAGCATTTTTTTAATGAACATTGTCAATCATATAGAAATAAAATATTATCAAATAAGATAAACAATTTAAAAACAGGTATTACCATTGAAAAATAGTTGTCAGATGGCAGTTGTAAGTCCTTCTGACTTTGCTAGTGCATGTTTTTTTTTTTCCGAACAATCAGTTTCTTTGGTTCATTTTTCTCATCTGTAAATGGAAATAGTAATATATCAGTCTATACAGACAGTAGCTCTTTATACCTCAATATGCAGTACACTTTCCAAGCAAAGCAATGGAATAAATTCAATAGTAGTTTCATGGTGAATTTTTTGCGTGCCAGGCTAATTGGGTGAGAAGTTGTAAGTAATGTTTAGTTCATGTTCATATAGTACAACGAAACGTAAAAAGGCCTTTAACAATTATATTGTGGACTGCTGGTGTGAGTCCTGCTCTTCTTGACTGACAAAAAGCTGTGGTAAACAAAGTGACATAAAAAGGTTTTTTGAAAACAATGTTTGTGTTTGGTCAATCAACTCAGTGCTTAAGCTTTCATGAGATGTTTGGACTGTTACTGTCACACAACTATATCCTAGCTTTTGCAGGAAAAGTTGTTAGCACATTGAGACACCTAACAGTGTTGTGGCCATGTAAGCAGGAACGTGGTTCAGCAGCCTGAGGAACGAAGCTGAATAAATGGCTGTATGAAAAGTTTGTACTAAATGGACCACAGTCTGGGCTGTGATAGTTGTCCTCCACTTCAATCACATAGATGTGGAAATCTGGAGAAGCTAACACTATGTTGACTGCTCTTCCCTGCTTAGAGGACTTATTTTAGTGTTTAGCACTATATATCTAGAAACCTGCAAACCTTGAGTTCACATAAACTGAAAATAAAATATAATGTAGGATGTACAACTGATGGATTCAGCCTTGTGTTTCCACACATACTGAAAGCAGGATTGAAGTATACCTTCTACAGTAATGCAGGTTTAATCCTTCTTAAATAATCTCTATTCTACCTCTCCAATCTAAAAAATACTCTGTAGGTGGATAGTCAGGCAGATAGAGACTCTAAGTGTTCAGTAACAGGAATATGTACTGTGTCATAAATTAGACTAATAAAATAGACTAATGGGACCAGTTGTGACCTCAGGTATCAATTTAAAGATTTGACCTTTGCAAATACTTATGCATGTGAAGTGACCGCGGAAGGTGATGGAATCAGGATCAGGACCTGAAGCTGGGCAAATAGGCCCTAAGCAAAGGGTAAGATGGAAGCTTTGGGGCTTGGTGTGGAAGACAAAAAGTTGGCATATAAAAGGAGTTTTGAGAATATTCAATTCTAAGCAGCATTTAAAAAATGCTAATGAGAAGTGTATACCTTTTTCATGTTATGCTATAATATTTGGGCATGTTTTCATAGGATGTTTGTTTGATCTCTACTCCAAAGGGAAGGAGTGCAGATCAGTTCTAGGAAGATTGATCTTTGGAACTGTGCATATTTTTTATATGGAAATACAGCAAGGTTAGCTAAATACTGCTGTAGGACTACTCCAAAGCTATTTCGACCAGGGGCTATAATAACATTTTCCTCAAATTTTTGAAAGTTTTGTCATAGATGCATTCTGCTATAACATGTAATTACTTGGATCAACCAGTTTGGACAACTTTGGGATTTTTTTATCACATTTGGCTAGTTTTGTTCAGGAGAAAACAGGATTGGTGATTCATACAAAAGTGAATTTAATGGAAAATGTGACATCTGTGCTATTGTTTTATACCCACAGAGTAGTTGTCTGAACTAAAGGTTACCTTTTTTTATATTTTTCAAGAATGTGGTCTTAGCATGGTTTAATTTATTTAATTGTTCTCAAGTAGGTTTGTGCAGTAGTAAACTGCAATAGTTATTTAAAGATACAGACAGCAAAATAAATGTCCTCTAATAACATACCGTTTAAAACCAATTTTACTTGTACATCAGTAATTAGATATACCTTTTTATTAGCAGTTCAGTTTCTGTGTAAACATTTTATTATGACTCGACCAGAATGTGAAAACATTGAGAGAGGGAGGGAAAAAAAAAATCCCTGAAATGAAGGGTGTTGAAGCACATAAAACTTCAGTCTTGAGAGAACAGCTCTAAAGTGAAAAGATGTGTATTGAAAATATGGTAAAAAATATTACTGGATTTGGGAATAAAAACAAATTGCTTTAAAAACAAACAGGAGGATTTTTATTTTTCAAAGGAGGTTTGAAAACCGAAATAGAAGCACTTGGGACACAGACACACACGTTATAGCACAACAAAACTGACATTGTGGATAGGTAAATTTCATCTTTTCAATCACTTATTCCAATCAGCATATCAATAGGAGTATGCTTTGCTTCAAACTCAATATTTATTATTTTTTCCCAATATTATTTTAAAGGTAATTTATGTACTTTTTTTTGTTTAATTTAGACTATTTCTATTTATACCGTGGAGCATCTGACCAAGTCGATTTGTGCTTTGTATTTATACTGGCTTACTTAAAAGGAGAACATTATTTAATTGTGAATATTTATGTAATAAAATCAAAGAAAGCACATCTTATTTTGTAAATGGTGAATATAAAATTGATTTCTAGTGAAACTCTATCTTGCTGTTCTCATGCAATCCTTACACTAGAGTACTGTACCAATTTTCTAATAAGAAAGAAGATTCTAGTATATAACATCTGGTATAAATAAATATAAAAGAAGGCACCCACCTAGAAGAGTTTTCTTGTCTGAAGAAACATTCCTAAATATGTATATTTTAGATGGTCTTAAGAGAGAGTAAGTTGAGTAGAAACAAAATGAAAGTGGCAAAAGCATCTCTCTACAGTCAGCTAATACCTGGTGCCCAAGCACATCTGCCAGAGTGGATCTGATAGATGCATATTTGCATCTATGCAGAGCTTCAAAGTCATAACTGAAGAGAGGGAGGTGTGGAAAAAAGGACTGAAGAAAAAGATGCCTGGGCCATTTATCTGCTAAGAATAGGGCAGAATTGTAATGAAAGCTACAGAAATTTCCATTTGTTTTTTGGTACCTGAAGTTCTTTCTCCCCATGCTGTACTTCTAGCTGGGATGTCTGATGGACTCCCTTGTGTGATTTTTATCTAAAACTTTGTGGTTGTAGGAGATCATCTACAGGCTTCTGGTTCTAACAGAAGGAATGCCTGTTGCATGATGCTGGCACAGAAGCATGTCCCTATCTGAGTTCCCATTTACCTTCTGAATGCAGCAGACATTATTTCAGCTGCTTCTTTGTTGACCATACAGGCTGTTTCTTGGTAGTAAATAAATTAGTACACGCACATAATGCTCGTATTGTAGAAGCATTGTATTCATTTTAGGCAGTTTTTCTACTAATAAACAAATACTGCACTTAAACTACTTTTAGGATTTTTATATTTAACATAGCACAGAAATCTCCTTCAATTCTTAATTTAGAATGAAATATATGTAATGAGAAAATAGACAAAATAACATTTTTCATTCATACAAACCTAAAGGGTTTCATGCTATAAGACTCTTTAGCAGTTACTGAAATGAGGACACCACTGTGGCTGAGAGCACTACCCAACGAACTTCTGACACATTATACAAAGATGGGGACACAGACGTGGTCTTTGCTAACTTTATGATGATGTTAAACCATTTAGTGAGGCTGCTGCTAGAAATACTTTTTGTTCAATGGTTTGTCATGCTCTGTACATAAGCAAGGGCCTCTTTACTCTCCTGCTGCCCTATATGTGTGCTGGCTGAGATCCGTGTAATGCACTCAATCCATCTGCTGTCTAAAACCTTCTTTGCAAAAGTCCTAAGCAATAAAATGGAAATCCTCATCCAAACAATTCTGTATGCTATTGAAGTTGTAAGAAATACTTGGGAGAGAGGAACAGGAAATGTTTGTGTTAAGACCAGTTAAGAACATGGTGGCAAAGTATTCATACAAGTCCATACCTAGACAGGTTTTCAGCAGGAGATTGGCATTTGCAGAGCCAAACTAATTTTAGAAGAACCATTTGTTCATCACAAACCCAAAACTTCAGGTCGTTTAGCAACTACAATTCATTATCCTAGGAAAGCTGTAGAGACAATTTTCTTTAAGCCTCACTGTGGTAGTAGATTATATACAGTATTTCCCACTTTTTGTAAGTAACATGAAGAATGTCTTATCCTATAGTACGGATGAACAATACCAACAGTTGATGTCAGCATTAACTTCTCAAATCATATTACATAAATGGGTGAGGGTTATAAAGTGTCCACAGGCAGCTTCATTTTCTCTCTGTCTTCCTGGTGCACATATACCAATGACTGTTTGATTCATTTATTGACATAAAACAGAATTGCTTAGAACTAACCACTCATTCATCATAATCACAGTTAGAAGAGAGTGTGGGGTAAGAGGTTAACTGCTTGCTAGATGTATCAAGATCTTTGGTATGTACCAAAGCCTGACTCAATAGAAATCTGATAATGGTCTATTGAAGGTAAAACATAAGTGTTAATAGCTAAATTAAAAAAAATTGATAAAGACTGTATTGTAAAATGCTCACATTTCTAAAGTTAATTAAAAAGAGCTGATCAAAGTGAATCATCCATTAAAAATGTTACTTGAAGATATTAAAGAGAAGATAAAGCATAATGATCAGTTTTAAAAAGTGTTTTTTTTTTAATTTTCCATCAATTATTTTTTTTCTTCATGACAGTGCTTTCATTAATAATTAAAATATAAATAATGTGAAAATGTTCATTTTTCACTTTTAGTAGTTTAAGTTCATGCACAGTGATGATGAATTGATATTCTTGAGTATCTACATTAACATGATATTGAACAAAATCAATTTGACATAAATGGGATCAGCTTCTGTTCTTAATATATATGTGGGATGGATTCAGTACTATGCATCATAAAATATTCAAAGGTTACACTTAATTGTGTAAATACCATATTATCTTTATGGGTTTATTAGAGATTACTGGCTCTGAAACTTGGTCTCAAAGATGCTTCCTGCAGGATCCAAAAAGCCCCAGGCAGTAGTTAATCCAATTCTCCAATGCAAAAACAAAGCCAGTTACATGAGTTTTTGAAGTTTCACCTCTCACTTCTGCCTTTCTCAATGAAACAATTCATGAAATGTAAATCTTCATTCCAAGTTCTTATTTTCAGGGGCTGTGACACATGGTTGTGCAGGAGATCTAAAGTACTGTAGGGCACCAGAGAGAAGATGGATGAGTAGCTAGCAAACTGGCCATGTATGTGGAATTCCTACTTCTTTAGTACTTACTTTTCTATTGAAATGCTTTAGTAGTTTGATATGCAACATTTTTCTTTCAAAGAATTGCCTGGCCCTGATACAACATTGAACTAGAGCTAGATCTGTTGAAGTGACCAGAGTAAAGCTCAGGTATCTGAAGCTAAGCTTAGTATTGTGAAAGTGAAGTAAACATGTCACTCCCCAAAATCGCATAACTACCAAAAACTGAAGAGGTGCTCCTGCAGCAGGCACAAGGGAACAGAGATGTGGTTAACTTAGGAGTGTGTGGTAATACTCCTTGATTGTATTTCAGCAAAAGTTTATGAACATCCAATCAGGCAGCCCTTTGCATTTCAGAGACTAATAAAAATGTTCCAGAATTTACCTGGTTTACTAAAAAATTCTGTGATGTCTACTGAATTCACTCTTTTTTCTCTCCTGTATTTCTGAGATATATTTTAGTCTTGAGCATCCTACCTTAATAGAACATACACTATCAATTTATTTAAAGATATGACTTTTTCTCTTTTCTTTTTATGACTTTAGGGTTTGTTTGTACTACTGGCATGGTATTTCGTTGTTCCATCTTTTCCAAGTGATCGTAGTTTGTGTAAAATCCATCAGTGAAATGAAATAGCTGAAATTATCCTTTCTAAAATGCAGTATTCGGTATTTGACAACACAAGGTTTCATATAGTTTTGCTGCTTCTTAACCCAGTGTTTTGAAAGTATGGTTAGAAAGTCTTAATTTTATGGATCATCTCCTCCAAATCAGGACACAGACTTTAATGTAAATTTTTGAAAATCCATTTACCCTAAACCCATATGGAATCTTCTCCATGCTCCACATCACTAAAGAGCAGTTGTTAGAACTCTGTTATCCTATTTTGCTTGGGTAACTTTTTATCACTGCTTGGTTATTGGCCTTTTTAATTGATTATATATTAAGGTAGCATCCCACCCTAGTAAATAGTCCACATTCTTCCTTAGTGTGTTCACTGACATTATATATGTGTTGGTAAGAAGCGTGACGAGATTTGAAAGGAATCTTTTGCCCAAAGACTTGTTTGGTATGAGTTGAAATATATTTACTCACCTCTGAAATACCAGGTATTGGTTGCTGTCCCCTCCAAGATTTTTCTGACCCAGTGTGGGAAGCTGTTCTTAAATTTTCACATCTTGAAATATGTTGAAGGTACAAACAAGTGACATTTCTGATCCTTCACAGCCCCATTCCTACATAATCACAGCTGGGAGGTGACTCCCATGTCTCTGCATAACTTTTCTATTAGTTACTTGGTTTGTTTTAATCCTCTGTTGTTAAAGATATTTTTTATGGACATAACTGTAACTTTCAGAGAATGAAGAGAGGATCATAACCATCCACATTCAATTATCTTTTTTTTTTTTTTTCTGAATTCCTCCAAAGAGTTGCAAGATGTGTATAATCTTACACCAGATTTGTACATTAGGTAACATATATGCATTCTCTTTGCAGGTCTCTCTCTCTCACTTCCTATAATTTTAAAACTGAATTTATACATTCTGATTGCCACAGCTTGTATAATAGATTAGTTTTATATTGTGCAATATTGAGTAGTAAGCTATAACAGTAATGAATGTTATGTCCTGCTTAAAAAAATTAGGCAGAATTCATGTATTCAAAGAGAATCATGTTTTTTAAGACCACACAATTTCTTGTACTTTATCTCAGAAACATTCCAACCTATACCACTTCTTTTTTTTCTCCCCTCTCTTTTAGGCTCGGATGATTTGGTTTTGTGTGTGAATAAACTCTTTCATTCTTTCAAAACAGCCATCCCTTTGAGATGCCTGTTGTTCATGGGTTTTTCCTCACCCACCCACCTGCCATTAACTATTTGGTTGCCACTTGAAATACTTCATCATCGAGATTCAAACTCATTGTCCCTTGGCCATTGTTGCTTAGCAGAACACCCATGCTTGCTTTCTACACAAACACACACACAAATTAATAACTGAGTGGAACTCCTCCTCCTCTGTGCTCCAGAAGGAGCTGCTCCAAAAAGAAGCCATTTATAGTATCAATAAGCTGCTTCTCCAAACCATGTACAGATGTGTTATTCAACCAGTTAATATTGGGGTAGTTAAAATCACCCATTATTATTTTTCTGGCAGATTTTGCCACTTCATTAATATCTTTCAACATACTGAGTTGCTTGGCTGTTCCTTCTTTTACATGGCTTATATCATATCATGCCATCACAGCATATTCTGTAGTTTCGAGTTAATTGCCCAATTAACAGTGGTATTCATGAAGTGCTAGGAAAATTCCACAACTAATGATTTGGACAATTTCAAAATAGGTTGGTATTTCATAGTTTAAAATGTCAAACATGCCAATAGCTGCAAGCTTAAGACTGTGCAGGCTTAGAACCCAGTTGCTCAAAAATCATAATTTAGTCCTCAGAAACATGTGTCCCAGACCCCAGTACTTCCATGTAGGGAAATTCTGCACTACCTTAATTTCTTCTTAGACCAGTGAGGTGAGAGAATGAAATAGGACCTCCTTAGCTTCTCTGTGTTTTGCGAAAATATGGAATAAATATCTTCTGGCAGCAGCGAATGCACCCTCTACCCTAGCCTGGCTCTGGATCATGTTTCTGCCAGCACTGGGGAAGCTGCTTAATAATGGTTGGATATGTGCTTACCAGGTTCAGGGAAACAAAGATATGAGTGGTTGGAAGGTTGCAGTATTTGCTAGAGGACTTAGTACCTTTCTTTCCAGTTGCCTGGATTAGGTAGGAATATTAACAATGCATAGTTAGCTTTGATGGGTCATTGTTCCCAGATGCAACTGAGAGTTGCCAATAGACTCTTTAGGCAGTGAGCTGATTTTTTTTGGTGTTTTGTCTCACCAGCTGCCATGCAGAGATGCCAGGGGATACACTGCTACCCTTTCTGCCTTTTCTCAGTACATTTTGTGCCATTTATGAGTTGTAGGACTGTGGTCATGTTGTGAACTTATGGAGTTTGAGAAAGGGTTGGGGATGTAAAATAATTTCATTATCACCACCCAAGAAAGCATTCATATTCAGTCTTGGCATTCAGAGTCAGAAGCATGGGTATGATAAAGGAGACAGGCCACCTACTCAAAGCTAAAGGATCACAGACTCAAGGGTCATTTCTAACATTTTACAGGGAATTACAGAATATCCTGAGTTGGAAGGGACCCACAAGGATCATTAAGTCCAACTCCTGGCCCTGCACAAGGCAAATCACACACAGAAATATCATGCCATGTGCCTCAGAACATTGTCCAGATACTTCTTGAGCTCTGGCCGGTTTGGGGCCATGACCACTTCCCTGGGGAACCAGTTCCAGTGCCTGATCACCCTCTGGGTGAAGAACATTTTCTGAATATCTAACCTAAACTTCCCTTGATACTAATAGAGTATTTTGAATTTCCCTACTTACCCAGTTTATTGAGACTGTATTGGTGATCTAACGCAACCTACTCAGAGGTATATATAGATGTTATTAAGGCTTTAATTCAGTAAGGTGCTTTAAGTATTTTGAGGTACTGCAATAGACAGAACTTTGCAGGAGTTGAAATCCTGTGAATACTGAGATCTTTGCCTGAATCGTATGATTATGTAAGTATGGCTGCTGTGTAGCTCTTTTAAGAAATTAAATTATTGAAATACTGTGTTGTTTAGATCTTCCTTTTAGTCCTTCTTGGAGTTGTGGCAGATTCTTTAGGATGTTATAATTTACATTTTATAACAAAAATATAGTGAATTTTCTTATCTCGTTTCTCTTGGCAACTCAGCAAACTGTCATTAATATTTTTCATCAGTATTCTGTTTAGAGTTTTCTAAACTGAACAGAATAGTGGCAACAGCTCATTTTTAGATGCTGTTACAGTTCTTTCACATCTTTATAGTGCTGTAGTAAAGCTGAATTTACTAGCTACCTTGAAAGTGGAGTAAGGCAACATTAGAATCTACATTAAAATGATTCAATACTCTTTAGAGAAAATCCTTCTTTACATGAGATCAGATACAAACAGAATGTGTTTTGGGGATAGTTTTATAAGGATTACCAATAAACTTCAATGCTACCAACAACAACAACTTTTTGAAATATTGTTCTGTCAAGCCTAGTGAAATCTAGGGAAATTTTCTTCGCTTTGTAAGCACATGTGATTGACATTAGCAATCAGGGGTGCTGCACCTGCAACTGGTTTAGAGGCTAAATCCTGGGGACTAATTTTGTGGTTTGAATTGGTAAAGATGAGAAAGATCAGCTTCCATGCACTTGTTTCTTCTTAGGAGTTAGTGCCAATCTCCAGTCGCTTAGGTAAGTACCACACTGATATATTTTTTCCTAAATTTTGTTCTTGGTGACCATCCAGACTCTTTCCAGTTTGGGTGTTGAGAGATGATATTTGCTTTCATAAACATTCATGAACTAAGAAATGCAAGCCCTTCAAGGTCATTCAGTGTTTGCATCCAGTCAGGTTGACCTGTAATAAGTCCAGTGGTTAATGTTCCTGGTTTTATGGCTCTGAGCAGCTCACTTTGTTTCCTTTCTTAATCTTTGATGATACTATAATCTTAAAATAAATGGCAAAGTCTGATGCCCAAAAGAGGGATTAGCCACAAATGGCTGTAACACTGATTTCAATTATTACAATTATAAATGCAGTAGTGATAATAGCAGCAACAACTGCTGCTACCTGTAGTAGATTTCAGTAGGTGCAATATTAAACTATTGAGATATTAATAACTATAAAGCTACTCACAACCAATAGGAAATGTCTTAGCACTTTCAAAGGGTACAGGGTTCTGCATGTTGTAATTTGTACAGAAGTTATACATGTTTCTTTTTACCATTTTTTAATAAATTTGCATGAAAGGCTTATCTTCAGATTAAGGTTCAGCTATAGAAATAACCCTTTGGCCAGTGATAGTTGTAGAGAATTTTGCATCTATTTAGCTCTGAAAAAAATTTGTTAATTTTTTTTGTTAATTTTTCTTTTATTCTGGAGTAGGAACTATAAAATTAAGTTAACACTGGAAGAAGTTCTTTTTGCTGTTAATTAGTTGCATTGATTCTACAAACTGAAAAACAGCAGGGATGTAAAAAGTGTTGGACCTTTCATTGTTAATCATAATGTTCCCATTAATGACTGTAGTGACAAATGCAGTATTACTGAACAGAATGTGAAGCATTATTTTTGCAGTTAAAAAAATAGATTTGAAAATTGAAAGTTAACTTGTTAAATTTAAATAGAATGGTGACTGAGCACAGATATAATTCAAGTTCCAAGATCTAGAAATGCCGTGTGTTTTGTCCAGCTGCAAACTAAAATTTTTATCTTGATGAAAATAGTATTTATAATAATTATAGTAAAATTTGTATTTATAGTTTAGATATTTATTGTTGGTAATGCTGAAACACTTTGGGAACTGGTATTTAACCTTCAGGTCCAAAATTCCTAAATAATTGGTTAAAGCCATTAAAACAGGTATTTTCACCCTCCAAGTAACACATATGAAAAGACACTGAAATATGTCATATATACGTAATTCTGTCCAGGGAAGGTATAAGTGATATTCCTAAAAGGAGCAGTTTTAGCCTTTAGCTCTTTACACAGAAAACTAGATTGCTTAGCTGAGTCAAGCTTGCTCTCTAATTTCTCTGCTGAATTTGTCCAGCATAAAGATCTCTCTGGTGGTGTTGCAAAAGTCTGTTTGCAAAATGACTTTCAAAGCCTAATGGATAATGCTGAAAGAAGTCTTGAATTCTTCTACCCCAAAGTTTTTTTCTTTCTTCAAAGATGTAGGATTACAATTTTTGGTATTTTTGTGAGAGAAAGGGAGAAGTTATCTGGTATCAGGGAAAATAGCATATTTTTTGAGATGCTATTTTTTTTAAAAGTAAAATACTTCTCTCACCAGAACAGTCTTGTGGAATAGACTCTTATGCAGTGTTTAAGGCCAGTACATTTGAAACAACAGTTCTAAAAACAAGGTGAAAATGCAAAGGATGATTTCTAATTACAGATATTTTCTGGACAGTTTTTCTGTTTTGCTGTCAAGATTCAAAAAAACCAAAGAGTTTACAAACTTTGAACTCTAAAGGTGATCCCAGACACATCCTGTTCTTGGTTAAAGGTTCTGCTATATCACTGCTAGGACAAAAAAGTGAAGTGCCTCTCCACCAGCTGCAGAGAAAGAAGGTGATTTGAATGCTAATGAAGGACAGAAGTTTCATAGTAACAGAAAAACAGAGGCCCTATAGATAAGAGAATATTTTCCCAGGACATCTCAGTCTGCAGTTGTTGTAACTGGAGGAAGTAATATTACTAAGGAAGTATTTAAATGACTTTAACAGATATTAGATGATGAAGTGGAGTAGTCATTATATTCCTATCCAAGCTCCAGTGCATGAGAGGTCTATTGAAATACAGTCTTTTGAGAATATCCACTTGGTCTTATTTCTAGACTCCAAGATTAGTTTGGATATCCTATTAATCTGCAGAGTTCCAAACACAAAAGATTTCTCAGAGAAGTAACTAAAGTTTCTATTTAATATGGCAATAAAGATCACAAGATTGAATGTCTATAAATTTAAATACCCACGCTTCCCTCCTGCCCTTCTGCCCTGGCTGGAAAAAATCCCTGATCCAACAGCACTCAAATTCTTTTCTGATATTTCCACATTAGGTTTTTAACATCTCTTGTACCTGACAATGCCCTTGAATTGCTCATAGCTTTAGATGCAAACATAAGAATTCTTTTTTACTTCTCTTTTGTTCTGGTCCTTCATTTTTCCATGAACCCTATGACACAATCTGTTTTTCTCAGTTGTCTGATCCATTCACCTATTAGTCCTAAAAACACAAACTGGCGTTCGGGGTCTTCCTTGCCACTCCTGTAAAAAAAAAAAAAAAGAAAGGAACAGTAAAAACATCTGTGTTTTTGTCTTTTAGAGTTTGAGTCAATCTACTTTAAGGTATTCAAATCATAGAATGGTTTGAATTGAAAGGGACCTTAAAGATCATCTTGTTGTAACCCCCTGCCATGGGCAGAGACACCTTTTAATAGAGCAGGTTGTTCAGAGCCCTATCCAACCTGGCCTTGAACACCTCCAGGAATGGGGCATCTACAGCTTCTCTAGGCAACCTATTTCAGTGTCTCACCCTTCTCATAGTGGAATTTCTTCTGAACATCTAATCTATACCTCTCCTCTTTCAGTTTAAAGTCATTTCCCTTTGTCCTATCACTACGTGCCCCTGTAAAAAGGCCCTTGTCGGCTTTCTTGTACCCCCACCCCTGCCTCCATTTAGATACTGGAAGGTTGTTCTAAGGTCTCTGCATATTGTTGGTTATTATTAAAAGCACTTGATGTCCTCTACAGTTATTTTCTACTGTTAATATTTTTTTTTTAATTTTTAGGGGTTTTTTTTTAGCAAATTAACAGAAAAGTAGCAATGAATTCACAATAGTACCACTGAATTGCTCAAATCCTGAGACCTTCAGAGATGGGCCATGAGCCTATAAAGGTACAGCATTTGTTATTCTGATGGATGACTTTTCCTGCCCATAAAATAAGGGAAGTAATCAGTCCTCATTCTGCTTAGTTCTCTCTAAGCAGAGGCATACATTTGGTTGCCAAACTTTCCTTTCCATTCCTCAGCTAATCCCAGGGAAAAATGGAAAGATGTTGAAAAGCCTGTGACACATGGTGGATGACTAGTTCTTTGCTCCCAGAGGACTCATATGTAGTGCTTGACAACCCTATGCTTTTTCTTGCTCCTATTTAGTATCTTGATGGAATTGCTGTGGGATCCATTAAGATTAATTTTCTGCCATACATAGAAGATATGTGGCTTTCTGGAATGATAAAACCCAATTCTGGCTCTCTGAATACCCAGAAGAGAGCAGAATGAAGACCAAGTGGCTTAAGCTAACACTGAGTAACATGCAACAAGGGGTGTCCCTCTAGAACATCTTTCTCTGTTGCTCTCTGTTGAATATATCTCTCATTTACCTGATAGATTTCAGATAAATATGAATAATACTAGTTTACAAGATAAAAAATGGAGCTCTATATCTGAGTGTTTTTAAAAATGTTGATTTGTGGAGGAAACTGAAGCAACTAATTATTTTTTTCAATGGAATCTATTTTTTGCCCCCACCTTGTAATTTCTTCTGTGTGAGAAGGCACTCTGAAAAACACTAATGTAAAACCTCATAAGATATTTAACTTTCTTGTTAGTTATCTTTTGGCACCTACTGTTGCCATTATCACCATGATATCTGAGTAGCTTCCACTGGTTTTTATTATTTTGGAATGATGCTAATTTTAGGAGAAAGAGGGAAATGATGGCTTAACTCACAGTTCCCAGTCAGGAAAGGAAACACATATGTAGGGTTTTGAGAATCCTCTCTTGTGTCTTATTTTGACACTAGTCAAAGATACAGAATTTTTTTTTCTTTTGTTGGTGTTGGTTTTGTTTTTCTTTCTCACACCAGGATACATCTGTATTTGACAGAGTAAATTAGCCACTGCTATGGGGCAGTTTGGTATTGCCAGTACAAGTTCAACAGAATTTATTTGCCTAATCTGAGTTTTGTTTTATACCTGTAAACTATGCCAAAGTGACTTTTTGAAGTCACCCTTTCCGTTAATTCATTTCACAAAATTGGTAAAATGTCAGTGGTGTCATGGTTGAATATGCAGATGCTCCTTCTTTTTCCCTGTTTTTGTACTTGCACAGGGAGATGCTTAAGATTAATTTCAGATGGATATTAGAAGCTAAGTGAGAAAGTAGCTCTGGAAGCTTAGTCATGTCATCCTGGTTCTTATCTTTAAATATAATGCAGTCTGTTGTCATGTGCTAGTAATGTCAAATATCATCTGATCATTCTTTGGACTATTTGTCTCCGCCTGCTACTGACACATGCACATATTTCTGTCCATTTTTTAATGGTACATACTGGACTTATTCCTGTGTTGACATTGCTTCCATCACTCCTCAATGCAAACCAGCTCTGCCAGAAGGAGAATTTTATATCTGTTCCATGCATTAGTATGATGACAACTTAAAAGGCCACTACTTAATTCCTTCCAGCTAAGGTTTCTTCTCTTATTCTGTATTACAGTGTGAAGGTGTCTGCTTTTGAGGCAATTCATTTAAAACTGTTTTATATCTTTGATTTGTTCTGTCAAGTGGTGTTGGACGCACAAAAGCCAGGAAGCCAGAATTTTCTCTGGTACAGCCTTTAGCAGTTATTCTGTGCAATTACTGAGGTAGAAAAAAAAGGCAAAGGGTAATAATTCTAAATGCTTGTTTTCTTACAATAGAAGGTATGTGTGTAAATCAGATACGGACTATAAATCAGAGTTATTTTCATTAATTCTCTAGTTAATGTTTTGTTCATATTTACATTTTGGAAATATCTGATTCTGGAGAACAGCTGAGTAGGAGGATTCTTCTCTGTAGTCAGCTCCGGCTGATAGCTTTGAAGTGATCTCCTTTTCTGTCTGTGAAAACATATTCTACAGTCGATGGGATTTGCTGGACATGCCGTTGAAGAAACGGACAAGTTAGCAACATTTTCCACTGGCAAATATCCAGGGAAAAATATTTGTTATTGTTCTTGTATATCTTTATGCTTCATCTGCATGCTCTAATTTTTGTGTCTTAGTAACCTTCTTCGAGGGTAGAAGTAGCTGCAAAATTAAATGTGGTCTCAGCTTCTGACCACACAAGTATATTATTCCAGAGCAATTCTAGAGTACCTGAAGACTAAATAACCACAGTATCAATTTCAAAATACTTTCCATATCTGGGGTTCAGATACCTGCCTCAGACAAACTTGACAATAGACCCTGCCAGGACTCTGTGACCAGTATTTTCTGCCAGAAACCTCAGCAGATTTCTGTCAGAGCTTTGCTTTAGGTTTGGCAAAAGTTTGAAAATGGGATGGTAGCTGTAATAAGTTTGTTTATGGAATGCTGGAGTACCTGAAAAGTTCCACTCAGTTCAATTCAGAAATCCAAATCCTTCTGCAAGTTTATAACAGTGATGCTTCCAAGTGTTTAGGTCACTTGTTTTAAAACTCGAGTAAGAATTTTTTGTTTGTTGATACATTTAAAATTTTTCTTTAGGAGCTTTTAAAATACTTCATGGTTTCTGTTGAAAACAGGATGAACAAGGCTTTGCTACCTGCCTGATTAAATGTTCAGTCAGCTAACTGTACTCCTTGTGTAGTCTTCTGAAGCCTAGTGCTCCAGTGAAAATCAGATGGCTCTTTAAAAATCCATTTGCGCAATGATTTCATTTCCTCCTTTTCACTGGTTTGAGTGCAGCTTCAGTGTGCTATGGTGACAGGGAGAGGGGTGGAGCTGCCTCGCCCTCTGAGCAAATATCTGAATCCAGGAAATGCAGTCCTGGGTAATAAGCCTTTGGTAATAAGCCCTTATGGGAAGGGAACGAAAGTGTTCTGGTGGATAATAAAGTTAGGGAAAGCTAATATATTATTTAATTTTTGAGAGATGAAGAATTACCTTTTTGAGAGCTTGTGCCTTTGAACTCTGATCTGAGTGACAAGTTGCCACTTGTTTGTTTGTCCCGTCCTGTGGCGTGCTCTTAAAATCTTTGGGCTATTAGTTTTTGACAATTTTGTATATTACTCTCTATTAGTGCATCTAAACTACATTTCTTTCGGTGGAATAGATTAAATGCATATGACAGAGAAGAACAAAAAATACATTGAAAAAGTGAACTGGATAATGAAATTCATTGTGTTTTAGAAAATATTCTAATAAGTAAGAACATCAGATGTGCTTGCCAACTGCTGTCAAATATTGACCTACTGTGAGATTTTTTAAAATTGAATATCTAAGACAGAAAACAACAACCTACCTTGTACCACTACTATGGATTTGCCAGTAACTTGCATTTATTGACTCATGCAAAGACATTTTATTTGACAGAATTTATTCCTTGGCTTCTTGAAGAAAGCAAAACTTCTTATTGTTAGTATTTTCAGGATATCATGAAGCAAAATTGTTTCAGTTCATAACATGCTGCTTCTAGTTTGTTCTGGTGTATACTGAGATTTTTATATCAGGAGCCTGTTCAGAGTGATATGTAATCGACTCAAACTAGAACAGGGGAGTGCAGGTCTCCTAGCATTTGGTAATTTGAATGTAAAACATACAAATCCATTCATGTTTGTTGTGTGTGGTTTTTTATTTTTTCTTTAATAAAGATGCTTTCAAATATATTACCTAAGTAGTTATATATGAAAAGCTTAAACTCAATTAGAAAACAGAACAGGAAGACTGATTTTATGGATGCAAGACAGGCCTGACCCTAAATGACATATTGAGTTCCACCTTTAATAAATTAAATGAAGCTTGTAGTCCTAGAACAGCATATACTATCTTGGACATCACTCTGTACAGAAGAAGTAGGAATTGTCAGTCTTGGTATTCTAAATGATATGTTTATGTGCATCAGTCCAACTGAAGTTTGATAATTAACTCATGCTAAACTGTTACAGTGAATCAGTAAAAAGTAAAAGTATTCAAAGCATGTGCTCTGCTGAGAAACTCTAAATTAAGGCATTGTACTTCTGCTGATGCACATGCTCAGAAATGATGAGCATGTTGGTGACCTGAGGTTAATATCAATGAGGAGTAGCTTGTGTTGCGTGGACCTTTTTGTTATTTCTTTTCCTGGTGTTTGCTGGCTAGATTTTTGGTATTTTGAAGTGTAGTGTAAATTGAAATGACACAGAGCAAGGAAACTGATTCTTATCTACATTTAAAAAATAAATTAAACCAAATGGTTTAAAAGTAGCCAGCCATCTCAGGGGTGTTCTGCAGGGGTCCCTTTATGCACTAGGTTGTGGAAGTTTTACAAATGACATAAGCATACAAATAGTTCAGTAGTTTCAGTTCCAGCATCTGTACAAAGCATAGCATGTCTGGATGAGTGACCTGATTTGCTTTTGCCCTGCGAAGTCGTGAAGTGCAACTTGGCTTTCTGATGCAAACTGAGCTAGATGGATTAGGTATAGATGATCATAAGAGGAAAAATGAATACTTGGCAAACCTAGCAGATATTTTGACACACTCTTGGAGCTGATAAGAGTAATCATAAATTTAAACGTTACCTTGCCTTGCACAGAAACCAGATTTAATAAATGGTTTTGAATTTTTTATGAATTACTGATCACCCTGTTTTACTGAAACGACTGAGGTGTTTGGGTGGGGGAATTGGGAGGCACAGGGCTATGAAGGATGCTGTAAGGCTATTGATGGAGTGTCATATAATTTTACTAGTTGCATAACTGCTTTTAACTACTAAATTCTCTCTGATTAAAATAACAATCGAGCTTGTAATTTTTCTGAACAGCTGCTGCTACAGGGGGTCATTACCTTGGAGAGCTTTGAAATAAACGTACTCCTAATACATGAGTTATGTAGTCTCATGTTTTACAGCAATGCACAAAGTTTAAAGTCTATAGTAGAATGTTATTTGAAAGCTGTCAAACCATGTTAAAAAAGACTGCATCGTCAAAGGCCCTTGTGGCCAGGATTCAACATGTAGCCTTGTCTTACTCATTATAAAATGCATGTTTATAAAGTTCCACAGAGCATCCAATTCCCAATTCACTTATATCAGCAAGACTTAACTTGCTCATTAATCTAAATTCTTTTGCAACTTTAATCTACATGTTTAATTAATCATAAAATGAGGCGGTAAGTAATTTCAGCAATGTGTGGCTTGTTATCAGATGCATTTAATCACTCTTCTGTGAGCTCATTTGGAAACACCTGAAGATGTCGAGAGCAGTTTGAATAAGCATAAATTATTCTTTGTCAGTGTACTTCACTCAACTAATAAGACATTAATTTAAAAGGCACTGTTCGTCATTTTTAGATCTTCACCAATATTTTTAGCTTGGCAGTGTAAATCTAATTGTACATACTGTGTGATTCCCAACATAGTGCCCAACATTGAAAAGGGTAAGAGTTATATTGAATTCATTTTTCTTATTTACATGTAATTATATCATGTAATCGTAATTTTAATGAGGATTAACCATAGGTATCAAATCTGTTAACTATTCAAATGTTTTTGGAATAAGCTGCTAATTACTTGAAATGCTAAAGAATATGAGATGGTACAAAGACTTATAGATTCTGTTTTTTCTTTACAGATAATAGCTCTTGTCATATTTGGAACACTTGTCACATAGTAACTTGCTATAGATATGTCTAACTAGCTCAGATGTAGGTAGGATTAGCTTTTGAAAATAGAGGAACAAAGACTGCAATATTGCTGGGTACGTTACGTGAATAGCTGCTCTTTCATATACTTACACAGGATTACATTGAATGGAAGGTATTCCCACTTTTCATAGTCACTTACCTATTATGTAGTTGGTGATGGCATTCTAAAAAAAAGACAAAAAAAGACATGACCTCAGAGCATGAGCATGTATTTCAAAGGAGCTGAGTAAGTTATATATCTCTTCATGTCAAGAAAACGGGAATAAAAATCACATTTTATTGAATGTCATAACCTGTCTAGGCTGTGAGAGAGGATGACATTCCATAAGAATAATTATTTCACTGGAAACAAATTTATTTGCTTGCCATGGAGTATCTTGGTTAATCTTGCATTTGAACAGTGGACCACATTCAGTAGTTGTCTGGTATTTTCCAATATTGATGGAAACAGGAAAGGGGAGGATATACCATTTTTTCATGAAGCACAAATGACTTACCCACATTTTTTTTCTCTACTGTATTTAATGTCTGTGAATAAACTCGTGTTTTCTCTGACACTGCAGTGCTCTAATAA
>VXAU01006173.1:1974781-1996542 GCA_013399695.1 Formicarius rufipectus | reverse complement strand
ATTTTTTTTTATTTTCTGCTGAGTCAAAAAGAAGCAAGTTACTACATAATATCTGGTGTTACAAAGTCATACTTGATTCTTCCTCGCGGTACCCGAGTTTTAGTTCTTGCATTAAAATTGTATATAATAATATTGAGCATTTTGAATTTAAAATACTTACAAAAGGCTGTGAAAGAAATATGCTTCACAAATTAAAAAGTTTTCCACCAAGAGAATATTGTCAGAGAAATGACTAATTGATCTCTGCTCCTTTACAGCTGTGTAATGCCATGCATTACTAAAAACTCCTGTTAAATTAATTAATGATTTCAANAAGAATTTTTTTTTTTTTTTTCCCGTATCACAGTAAATGCCTATATGAAAAAGAAGTTTTACAGGCATCAACCAGAAAAGGTCTTGTCCAGAAATTAACTTCAGTCTATCTTTTTATAATATTTGCTTTTACCATCTTTAATGTCTCTGTTAGCTTTCCTTATCACCTGTTATTACAACTTTAATTTCTGATAATTGCAGATTAACATGCTTCCTGTTAAGGGAAATACTGTGAGAGTTCCTGAAAAATCTTTTGAGGTTTAAATGAAGATTATTTCATACAATATTGGGTTAGGCTTCAGTTTAGCAGTAGAGATGAGCAATAATTGCACTAACTTGTATTCCAGAATTTAGTGTTACCAAATCCTGTATTTCACTGACTTTGTCATGCCTTTGTATGTACAGAAGCTTGAACAAGAAGTCTTACTTGCTACAGGTACATAGAGACAGGAGGCAATGTTCAGTGTAATTCTTTCTGATTTTAACATCTCAGTTCACGAGTTTCACAACAATTAAAAATTGAAATGTACAAAGAATAATATAGAAGTAGGTATTAAAATAAGTTAAAGTACTGTTAATATTTTATAAACCTTTATTAAATTTTTATAAATGTTATTAAAACGCAGTTAGGTTGACTTCAGAGTTGTGTAAAATGACCACTTTCACAAATCCTTCTGGGAGTGCCAGTCCTTTGCTAAAGAGACAAAAGTACTTCACAGGACTCCCTGGGTATCAAGGAGAGATCTAGGAGTTTGGAATGTGTTAGGAAAGGTATATCTTGCTCTCGCTGGAGTTTGTATGTTTGGAGTATTAACAAGCAGTAATACTGCTCTGAATGTTTAAATTTTTTTTTTTTTTTGTATTATCAAAATATTTGGGCTTCTGTGACAGTAGAAAATTATATCAGATGCTGGCAGTTAAATAGTAGATAAAATTGTGGTGGTAACTGACTATTATCATCTTTCTCACTCTGGGAATGGTCTGCTGACCCAAAGATTTAGTTCTTTCAATTACTCTACTTTTTTTTCCTTTTTATTCTTATATTGTCTGTCCATTACTAAAACCAAATAAAGTGATTACAAATCTTGTGTTATGAAGTTGTACTTAGCTGCAGGGCTGTCAGAAGCTGCCTTGAAAGGGAACAACTTAAAGCTAATATCTGTATCGCAGAAAAAAGCCCATTTCAAATACTGAGTGACTGCTTCTGTTTCCTAAAATTAAGGAGCCTATAATCTCAGCACCATTAACAAGTGCTGTCATTCAGATACACAGTGTCTGGCTGATTTAAATAAAATGAAATGAAGATAGTTGTTTCTGGTCCCTTGGCTTCACTCATTGCCATAAACATATGCTCTGCGTCCCGCTTCTTTCCATCTTATTTATGACTTTAATTTGTTGTGTGGGCTGCGCTAGAAATTAAATTTAATACAATTCTCCAAGGGACCCTGTCATATAATAACATGGTAATTTCTGTGTATCCTTTTGAAAAATGAGGAAATTAATTCTTCCTGACATGTTCTAATTATTCCAGTGTGAACGGCAAATCCGTTTTTCCCAGCCCCTGAAGTGTTATAGGCAAATGGCTGCTGTTCAAAGCTGAGGTGCTAATGCTGACCAGCAGTGCGTTTAATTTGAAACATGAGCAGACACCTTTCAACACACCTTTGTAATATTGGAGTACTTTACAGAAATTAATTCACTACTTATTTGGCAGCTTAGCCCGGGGGTTATAGTTCTTATTCATCAATACTATAGTCATGTTAGCACAATGTTTCCTGCTTCCTCTAGTGCTCTGTGGCTGTGAAGCAAAACACAAACTGAGAAAGGAGCAATGGTTAGTTTTAGTGTACGTGCTTTTAACGTGGGGACAAGGGTAGCATAGAAGTAACGATTCTATGTTTGTGGCACATATGCAGTTTGGAGACATGTTTAAATAAGGTCTTTAGTGCCAACAGGGGCTGACACTTTCAACTGAAATTACAGGGGGAAAAATATTTTAACAAACTTCCTGTGAAGGAGTTCTTCCACTCAAATGCTGGCCTCTGTTGTGACAATCCAATGTCTGCTTCCATTTCTACTACATTGTTGAGTTCTAAGTAAAACCAGAATGCATGTGGTGTAAATTTAGGATTCCATAATGTACTTGGCATAGGTAGATTTTTGCCAAGGAGAAGGCAACAAATTATCAGTATAGGCGCTGAAACTCACACAAGTGACTCTAGGCATTTATGACTTTTGATATATTGCCTTTGGGAATTTCTATTTTAGTGTGCTCATTTTGTGCAGGACTGCCAAGTGAAGTCCTTCAAGAGTCCCAGCTTTGTAATACACAGATGTTGTCTTTGTTAAGTGTTCTTTCAGAATTCAGATGCATGGAATTATAAAAGAAATTTCAACTATTCCAAGAAACCAAATTTGACAGAAGGCACCAAGAGGAAGATTGTGAAATAGTTAAGACTTCATTTACAGCTTTTCAGCCATAGACGTAAGGAAGAAAGGATAGCTTTCAGAGACGTTGAAGAACGGGAGTGAAGAATTGTCTTCAAAACCTTCCTAACTGCGTAACTATAGGGAGAAATGTGGTGGAGTTTGTGGGAGGTCAGTTAAGGCAGTAAGGGCATGAGATCCATCAGGCTCAGCAGAAGGCAAAGAACTGAAGTCTGAGTTTCTGACAGAACAGGGAAATGGATAGAAATAGCTCTATGAAAGGTGAAAGGGAACAGTTATTGCCTGAAATGGGATGAAGAACTGTGAGCAAAGGCTGTCAGCTAAGGCTAGAGAAGATCAGATCAGGTCATTATGTATTTGTGTAGAACAGCTGCAGTAGATGAAAAGGACATAAATGACATTAGAGGTGATCTTAAAATATTAGACAGATACCAAAGGTAGAAGTATTGAGAAGCCTTGTAAATGCAGAGAAGATTAAACTCATTGGTTATTGAGTTAGAGGAAACATACAGAAACAATGAAGGTTTATTTTATGGCAACACTACCAAATGCTAAAGAAAAACATTAATCTTTTTACACATAGGATTAACTTTTTCTAACAAGACAATGGGTCAGTGTTAGAGCAATGATGAGAATTACTGGAGAACACCTTAGAGTAGAAGTCTATATAAAGTCCTTTCTGTAATAAATAATTAACTGAAGAATGCAGTCTTCTCTCTCTGAGTACTTATTTTCATTGATATCTCTGAAAACAGAATGAGAAGGAAGAAATCTCATGTGTTACTTCCTTACAGGGAAGTTTTAAGGCATAGTTGAAATGTCCTTCTGACCAATTCATAGGAGGTTTGAATTTCTGGACGAGATCCTATAAGTGATATATTGTCATAAATACTCCATGCATCCTTGCTCAACAGACTTCATTTAAGGATGCTCAAAACACAATCTAAGCAGTTTGACTACTAGATCTAGTTTAAATTTGAAAAAGTAAGTTTTGGCATTATGGTTTTCACTATAAAGCCTAAGTTCTGCTTGTGGATATCCACAATGGAAGAAGAAATTACTTCCAAAAGACTGGCAATCTTGTGAATAACTCCAGTGGTAAAATATGTAAGATGGTGGTCTGAGTGCCTGAATAGCAGAATGGAAGGGAGACATGGCTCCATCAAAGGAAAAAAAGAAAAGGATGAACACATAAAACTTGGATGTTGTTTCTGGTCACTCAGGATTCAGTCAAGCCTGTGACCCACTCAGAGACATTGTTACCTAAAAATTAGTACACAAAGGGTGGAAAACATAAGGTAACAGAAACTATGGATATAGAAGCAATAATCCCCCAAAGATTGTTACCAATTCAGTGTAGCTGATGTGTTGATAGCAGCCACATGTAGTGTGAGGGACATTGGCTTAGTTTCCAGGACTGTTACTGCTGTGTCCTTTTCATATGCCAAAAGGAGCTGAACATGAAGGTGCCTTCTTTTTCCCAGAACCAGGGAGATCTCATGGATATTCAGAGATCTTGAAATACCACATGGATCTCATTTCCACAGCCTGCCTCTGTGTAGCTGCTGCAAGCAGGGCAGTGGAAGCTGTGGCCAGCTGTCTGAAATCTTGTAACATCTGTTGCTGCCTGAAAGACTAGTTCAGATTGCAGTCTATACAGCAGGCCTGACCAGTTATCATTCACTGTTCTCTGAACTCTTGCTCATCTTTGTGTTCCCCTCCTGTGTTATCCTCTGCATCTTCACCAAAGCTTCAAGGCTTTATATGCTGATGGTTCTGCAATAGGATGTTTACTAGAGATTAGAGAATATACTAAGATATTATCAACAAATTTGGTTTAATTTTTCCACTGTCACAGTGGTAATATCCATAGTACTCTGTGCAGAACTTCAGAATTAAAACCCTCATCATTCAGATATTTCATATAGAGTGCCTTGGCTGCTCTGTGTTCATATCCATCACTGTGTTGTAATGTTTGTCATATTTGTGTGATATTTGCCTGAAGATGATAGGGTAATTCGGGTTGAAAGGGATCTCAGAAGATCTCTAGTCCGTGCTCCTGCTTACAGCAGGATCAGCTGTGAGGTCTGACACAAGGGTTTATCCAGGTGGGCTTTGACAAACCTCCAAAGATAGAAGTCAGCACAACCTCCCTGGGCAGCCTGTCCCACTGCTTGTCTCTGAAGTTTAGAAGAGGCACAGAACTGGTTATTTAGGTAGTAATGATAGTTCTTTTAAAAACTGATTACCTTAGTGACCAACAATATGCAGCAACTTCTTTGCTTTCTTTTCTTCCTTAGCTTTTTTCATTGGTACCTTTTTGATCTCTCTCTTTGTCTGAGATCACATTTCAGAGGGGAAATCCCTCTGCTTGAATTCTGCAGTAAGCATTTAGGTTTCCACTAGAAATTATATTTACTATTAAATGTAAAAAGGCAAAATAAATTCCAAAGGTGAGCAACAGATACTTAGCAACAAAACTTAGTTTGGGATTGTAGTGAAAGCCTCTGAAGGGTAATTCTCTTCCTATTATGCTTGATGCTAAGGCTTTCAGAATTACAAAAATAAGTGCTTTGTGCTTGGTGTGGACTCATGAGCTTCACTTTTTAGCTTTTTCCTCTCCCTGTACTAGTAAATGCTGATTTCATAACTTGTTAGGGTTTTGGACTTCACTCCTGCCCCCCATCCCTCCTGGGACTGGATTGCAAAGGAAATATTTAATTAGAAATGGAACCTGTTATCCCAGAGGTCTCTGATTTGAACCCAGCCAAGTAAATAATAACATATATTTGTTACAGTTTGACAATTAGTTTCTCTGTACTGTGTTAATTGATTGTTCAAATTCACAAAAGGTGTCCACAGGGCCCATGGTTACCAACACTGCTTCATGGCTTTTGGGAGATTCAGGGATTGTACGAGACTTGGATTGGAAACGGCACTTGATCTATTTGCCCACTCCTGACACTGGCTCCTCCTGGGTCAGGGTCAATGCACATTGGTGGGGTAATTTGAAGAGACCAGTGTGGCCAGTGGAGTGTCTGTTCTCTGGATAAATGGAGCCCTTTCAGTTTCGGAGGTTGTCAACCTGGCCTGAGCAATAAATTTACTTGTGGGCAGAAAAAAGAAAAGAAAGCAAGACTACCACATCTGTGTTGAAAGGTCTCTTGTTCATCAGAAGAAGGAAGCAATGTAGGAAATAGAGGAGGCAAGGTCTGAATAATTGGTTTGTCTGGGCAAGAAATGCAGTAACTTCTCTAGCAGATGAATGAAGAGTTGTTTGTTGCTTTTTGCCCCTAATTATCTTGAGTTCATTGTAGATATTTTCTGTGCAAACCTTTTTTCTGTTTATCCAAGAGACATCACTGACTGAATAATCAATAAGCCTTTTTCTCCTTCATCTATTCAAGCATAAGACTGGGATTATTGAGTGAAAGAAGCGGGGGTTATCATTACAAAAATTTTAGGACAATTAGCAGTGTTTCTCTACTAGGTACTCAAGGGGGAAAAATTCTCAATGACCTGATATTCTCTTAATGATTAATACTTTTGAAGGTACAGGTTTATAAACCTATACACATTATAAGGTCTATAAACCTTGTATACATTATAGAACTAAGGCACCCAAAACATTACTATCAAAATGTCATATGTATTAAGGCATAAATATACACTCATCCCTTGCTATTTTCCTCCTTGTTCTTAAGTTATGCCCCATCTCCTTTATTCTAAGACAGTCTTTATTCTTCCTCTCTTTTTATTTGATTTGGTTCATCTCTTAAATAGATACAAGGGATTTATAAACAATATTGGACAAAAATAGTCCAATAGCACTTTGAAGCACTTCAGACATGAATCTTGTGAGTCTTTTTTAAAAAAAAAAAAGAAAAATTATAACAAATTCTAAATATGCTCTTACTCTTAAATCCATACTTACATTATACTGGCAGATATTGCAAGAAGTGAAGCTAAAATGTAGAAAATTTAAGTAGAAAATTATTTGTGTTTTTTCAGAGAGCATTGAGGAAACTTTTAAAGCAGCTATCATTTTTCCTATCACTTCAGTAATTGCAGCTTTTTAAAAAAAAGTATTATTTAGAGTAATAGTGGCATTTTATTCTGTGAATAACTTTGCATTTTTTGCACATCTTCAGTATAAAAATGTCTGCATTCAAAGTTCTGAAATCAGATGGAAGTAGAAACATTACTTGCTACTTGGCAAGCTGCTCTTGAAGCAAGATACAAAAGTGGGTGCACTGATGTTTATGATATATTGCTCTTGGTGACTTGATTCTGAGAGCTTCAGTTCCCCCATTTCTGCATCCCCTGTGATGCCCAGTCTGACACTGCTTTTAACAGGCTGGAATTTTGTATGGCCCAATGGACGCCCAAGGGCCCTTTCTCACCACATAGGCTTGATGTCCCAAACTTACCTCTCACTAAATGTACATTGCTTTTCCATTGTTCTCTTTAGTTACTGAGTTATAATCATCCTTGAGTCTGAATGAACATGTCTTTCCCTTAATTCTGTGTCATAATACTGTGTTATTTTTCTGCAATTTTTTAGCAAAGAATTTGATATTGAATTTGTACCACTACAACCCTGACCTTAACTGGTGGTTGAATATGCTGAAGACATTTTCAAAACCTCTGAAACAGGACAAACAAAAAACCTACTCTGAAACTATGCAGTAGAAATATGAGCTGTAGAATACATTACTTTTAGGTAATATTTATTTGCAGAATGTATGGTGAAGAAGTGACTTTGTGTTTTGTATTGCTGATTTAAAGGCACACTCCTCCTGCAAATAGTACCTAAATAGTAATATGGAGTTCATTCAGTTATGGTCGGAAGAGGTATAAGGCAGGTAGACTGGATGTAAATGTGTTAGGCAAGGGTTATGGTATTATGGCAAAATCATATACATATTAATCTTCCACAAACCTTGTTCTTAGAGAATAACCAATTCCACCATTTCTGAGAGAACTTTATCTTGCTGAAATAATTTTATAGCATACTAAAATTATCCTAACAGAAATGATTGTCAGAATACATTGGATGAATGCTTATGGTTATTAGTGTTTATCGTTATGGATAAAAAAGAAGTTAATATAGGAACCGTTAGAATAGCAGGGAAATTCAGCTTGATCCCAAACAATGCTAGGATTGGATAAGTGCACGTGGCTGGAGCTAGGAAAGGCCTTGCAGTGTGACTTTCTTGGCCTCTGCCTGGCTCAATCTGTTTTTGAGGAACATATCACAAAGGGAAGGGGAAAGTCAGGGAGAGAAAACTGTCCATGGCTCTTTTTTTCCATAAGGCACTTCAGCCTGAGTGCCCTTTCTGCCTGTCAGCTACTGTGTGGGAGGGAAGTGGTGCAAATCCCACGTGAGTTAGAGCTTGAGATCACATTTTAAATCAATAATCTACAGGAAATTGGATGCTCTTTAAAATCCAACTGAGAAATAGATAGCAATGCTCTTTATAAACATTACTAAATTGTGGCCGTTTTACATTTGTGCGTTCACGCACACACACCTGAGAATGTGCCGGGAATCATTTGTGACCCCTTTGGAAATGTGTTAGTAATAACAAGGTCACAGTAAAACAAGTTTCTTTGTTAGTAATAACAAGGTCGTGATAAAGCAAGTTGCTTAAAAAGATCGACAGTATGAGTATGTGTATAGAATACACCTATAGTATAACTGCTCACACAGATATGGGAACATGCATTAAACATTATATACATAAAGGAGCAGTTACTCTAGAGAGACTAAATGTGACACCATTACAGTATTTGTTTAGCTATGGAAACGTCTGTATTTGAATTGGCAAAAATTGTGCAGAAATCTCCCAAACAAGTAACCTAGTCAAGAGCAATAACTCAAAAGTAAGTAGGAGGGCTGTAAAATAACATGATTGTTTAGTTAATGTAGTTTTTAGTATAAATAGAGTTTCCAGTCAGCATGACTTTAATGTTGACCCTCCCAGTACATAAAAAAAAAAAAAGAGCTTGAAACTAACAGCATGTTAGCAGCTAATTCGTGCATTATTTCAGTATCATTCATAAATTACTTTTGAATCCTTTGACTTAAGAGAAAGAAAATCCCACAAATCCTACTTTTGGTCAAAGCATAAGACCATAATTAACTTGGCATGTGCTTTTGAATTAAAAACACAGTGTTCTGAGCTTTCTTAAAAAGCTTTTAAAAATGTTGGGGGAATACTTTCATAGAACCTTATTGACTGAGCAGAGTTTAAGATTTGTCACATATGAAGTGATGTTAATTAAATATTGTTATTCCTTTCTGTCAATCAAGGAAGGTTAAACTTTTTTTGTTACTTGAACAAAACCGGAAGAGAAACAGGTGAAAATATATAAAACAGCTGTGAGGAAAACAGCAGAAATAACATATTAGAAATTTAATTAGTCAGAATTTATGGGGGATGCGGGAGGTTTAGGTGCTAATTCCAGAGCACTGCCTTTTTTTGCGGTCCTAATGCCATTTGAATATTTTTTTACTTTTTGCCTATGTATCATTCACTTAGTGAATGTAGAATATAAGTGTAGTGGCAGAAGGCCAGTTTTTGACACATACATATGTTTTATTTAAAGGCATATTTGCAAGCTGATGTTTAATATGGCTGTCATTGAAACTTTGCTTTATTAAACCAAAATGTTGTTAACCAGAATCCCATTTAACGGTACCTTAGCTCTTTCAAATGCTATGGGCATATTTTTAAGACAAATGAGTTATTGTTTTTATTAGGGATTCAAGTGTTGCTGATAATGTCTCCTCAAACCAAGAATTTTAAAATGATGCATGTTTATATCCATTTATTTCTGTTAATGTGCCTAAGCCTATGGGTGTGTAGTATGTGCATGGACATCATCAGGACAAGGTTTTTTTAGAACTTTTCTTTCTGCAAGAAATGAAAATTGGAGTATAATTACATGACTTGAAATGCTGGTACGTAAAATCCACCAACAAACATCATATGATCTTCTATATAGCTATTAAAATGGATAATTGTAAGGGCAAAATGAAGAAGCAGCTATGGACCTATATAATAATAGTTAAGTTTCACTGATGTATTAAGCTTGGACGGTGTATTGTTTCTGTTGGTATTCAAGCCTTTGAAGGCATGAAAAGCACCCAGGCAGAAACGTGTAACTTATTTTACAGTTTCTTCTTGTTTTCTGCATAATGGGGGAGAAACTTCTGTGTGAAGTCAATTAAATTGATGTGGAAAATTCTACCTCCAAATCTTTTGTTTCCAAGCTCATCATGTTTTCTTTGGGTCTTTGGAAACGGTGTGGCCCACAATGACTTAGAACTGTGAAAGGCTGCTTCACAAGTTTCACTGCTTTTGAAATTCTGCAGGTGCTGAGGTAGTATTCATGAAATGAATCTCTTCTGTAACTCCACTTGGGAATATTGGAATGTCTGTAGCAAAACGATGACTGTAGTTGTTTTTTTAACTTCATCCTGGATAACCAAGGAAATACAGGTGATTTGAACTAGTATGATGTTCTTTGTTTAATTAAATACTAGTTATTTGAAAAAATAAGTATAAAATCCCCCCCAATTTAAATATTGTATGTTTTTAAGCAACTTAATTCGCATTGGAAAAGTCACGTCTTAAACATTCAGTATGTTTTTTGCTCTTTAGGTGTGTTTTTTCTGGCACAGTATTTAGGTTTTCTCTACCTGAGCAACATGAGTTGCTGTGAGCTGGAGGCCTCCAAAGGCCTCTGCCAGCCTACGTGATTCTGTGGGGCTTCACCACCTTGGACTGAACTGTTGAGCATAAGTAGGTTGTAGGTTCCATTAAAGAGCCAGGCTTTTAGAGTGAAGAGTTCTGATGGACTGGGTAGAAAAGGACACATAGTAAGTACTGAGCATTGGTACTTTACTTTGATGAAGGAAACAAAACACTTTGCCTATAATCAGTAAGCTTTACTTTCTGAATCTTGTAAACTCAAGGAGATAAAATTATGAAGAATTCTAGTGGGTTTTTTAAAAAAACTATTTTGTTAATGAAAAATAATTAAAATGGTACCCTCCTTGAGCATTTCTAAGGGCTCTGAGTTTTGGAACTAGGATTTCTGCACGTCCCCTTTGGATTGGGAAAGATAAGTGTTAAGTGCAGCATCTCTAGCACTTAAGAAAATCCAGGAGAGGAGAAAGCTACTCTAACCTGAAGCTGTTTTGTTTCATAGTACAAGATATTACCAATAAGCAATTAAATAAATTGATTTGCCCTGCATTAGCTATTAGTTTTGATACTGACTGGTAAGTAATGCATTATGCATCTTTGAGAAAGTCAGTTATACTTTGATCTGCAAATATTTTATTAACAGAGGCTATAAACCACAATGAGTGGCTCAGTTGTGGGTGGTTTTTTCATGCTTATTTTGATGATATAGCAGTATCTTGGGATGACATACTGTAGTGAGTGAGGATAAATATGTGTTGCCAAGGTCTAAACAGCAGCAATATGGAAGTAATTCAGCAGTCAGTTTCACTCAAAGTTTGAAATCTGTGCTGTATTAGAGGTATGCATAGAAGCTGTGTTAATTGCTAGCTTGTTTTCCATATGGTTCTGTTTTAATGGAGCACATTTGTTGCAGATGGTTGGAAAGTGGGTTGGACAGTGCCTAAACTGGCTATGACTAATTCATGCAGTGATTATACTATACTTTAATGTTTAACAGTCGTCTTTGTAAACTTCTTTCATTCACAGTTCCCTTGCCATTGAAATGTGGTCCAAGATAACTGCGAAGTGTTGTTCTTTGCTTAAACTTGGCCTTAGAGAAGAGCAAGAACATGGGGTGTGTAGTCATCTTTTCCCTGATTCAAATTCAAAACCACACCCCAAACTGGGTTCTTCAGATGGGTTATCTCCATTATTATTATGGTTTGGTGAGCGTATTTAGCTGAGGTAATGGGCTCTAAGAAGAGCCACTTGAAGAACTGAAGTGACCTTACAAATGCTAAAACTGGCTTTCTTCACACTGCAGTGCTTTCACCTCTTCATTGGTTTGCAACTGTGTATAGATATTTTGGATATTAATAGCCATTTTGCTTTTGAAAGTTATAAAATTTCTAACTCAGACTTGAGGAGACTAAATATTCCCGTTATGTTGAGGCAAAACTGAGGGTACAACTGCAGCAACATAGGATCGTAGAATCATTCAAGATGCTGTACATCAATTTAGTGATGACATGCACAACAAGAACCTTTCATATATTAGCAGTTTTGGCAGATTATCTGAACTCATGCTAAATCCATAGGGGAAATTAAAATATAGGAGACTGCCCAATATTTATGTATTTGATTCTTATAATAGATTACTTGGATCTCCTGTGACAAAGCTTGTATGACTGACTTTCCCCTTGCTGAAGACTACAGTGAATGTCATAGTCAAACTCCAGTTGATGGTTCCTTGTAAAGAAAAAAAAAGAGCACTACGGTTCAGTGGGTTTCTCTACCATTTTTACTGTTGTTTTCTCACATTGTCACTAAAATATTCTCTTTGTTATCTGAATGGGACGTCTGCTGACTGGCCCAGCTCTCTTACCTGATTGTGTGAAAAGTCTTGGTTAAATCTGTGAGGCCTTGGAGGCCCAGTAACCTGCTAAGTGCTATAGAGCCTGAAAGACATTATGTCCTTGGACTAACTTGTCTCTTCTACTTAGTTGTATGTGATATATAAAAACAAACTTAGATATAAAGGACTAGGGTAAATGTAATTTTAATACACTTGTGGAGATATTAATGAGTAGCTGCTTTTTCTAACCCTAAAGTGTATAAAACTCCATGCAGAATAAGGTGTATTTTATAGTAGGGCAGAAAAATAGAACAGGCAAGCTTTAAAAGAAAGCCTTTTTCTCTGGCTCTATCACAAACCTGTTCAATTGGAATTGATAATTTGTTTGAAGTGGTTGGAGACTCACTTACTGTGGTTAACAATGTAGAATAATGCAGACTGTTTGGCAGTTAGCACTAGAAAGTCAAAACCATGGCTTTGATGCAATAATACTGTAACTTGAAGATTTACCTAATTTATAATTTTTCTCAAAGCTTTTGCCTGCTATGTGCCGCTGTCTGGCATGGTGATTTGTCTGTGCTATCTGGAGTTTAGTTTGAAACACGTTTACATTTGATTGGTGTTTTTGGATTTTGATAGCTGCTAGTTCCTCTCCACAGAAGTAACCTTTTAAAATGTCAGTTTAAATGTACGAATTTTATGAGAATAAAAAGACTTTTTAAAATACTAATTTTAGACTTCTCTGCTGAGCTTGTAGTCATCTGCTGTTGTCTCAGGCTGAGTCTTGGAAAATTAAGTCAGTGCTCACTATAATAAAATGTGTACTCTGGACTTCATGTGGAGCAAAACACACTTTCCTTTTAAATTCTTCTTCTGTAACTGTCACACAACTGCCAAAGTAATCTTCTCTCCTTTTACTTGTTGATATTTACTCTCCTTCCCTCTTTCTGTTCATCCTTCTGTCTGCCTGTGTCTAATATGCACTGGACTTCCTGCCAGAGAGAATTCCTCTTCTCTAATGTGATGGTCCTTTCTGAAAGGAGTAATGTCAGGTACATAAGATTTCATCTTGTGTCTGTAACGGAAGAGCCTGAAGAATTAGAGTGTATTGTTTATCAAATATTTCATGTAAACTACGGTTTAAAGAGTTTTCCCTCTCTAGTTGGCACAATACTAAATTGCTGCTAAAAGATCAGATAATTTTCTATAATCTGTTGCTGCAGCTATTCCTGTAATTTGTCATATTGGCTAGGTTGCTGTGTTGTATGCTCCGTTACAGAGGTGACACTGAAATGTAAAAGGAGTGGAGGCTTAAGCTTTTCCCTCTGCCTTCCGGTGTCCCTTGTTCTAAATCAGAAAAGCAGCACTTGTTTTGGCTGCAGGGAGCTGTATATTCAAGCTCACAGCTGGAGGTATATGGTGCTGCAGTGATGGTCGGCAGTGATGGGAAGGGAGGGTGTAATGACTTAAAAAAAACCCCAGCAAAACCAGAACCATACAAACCCCTGTCAGGATTAAAGGCAAGTGCTTCGTTCTTTTCTTTCTCAGAGCTCCTGTATAAATTGTGCACACAGATGAAAGAATTACAGAAGGGAATATGTTCAGATTTATTCTCCAAGATATATTGGTTGGGATATTGCCTCATAAGGAAGAGATTTGCTTTATTATCTTCCAGTTATGATTCCTAAAATTGTCTTTTTGGTCATGATTCTTTTCAAAGAGGTATCAGAGCTAAGCCTTTTCGTTTAATTTTAGCAAAATGTTGCCCTACAGTGGTATAAATTTTTTTTTTTAAACTAGTTGACATAGAAAAACATAAGCATAGTATTTTAACTATAGTTTGTAGAGCTCCCTCCCATTTAAACTCTATGGAAATGTTTCATCCTGCAGGGCAGACAACTATGAAACTGTAAAGTGCTGGGTAGCAAGCATACACCATAAATTTGATAATCATACCTGTGAATTCCTCTTATTTCATACAAAGAATTGTGAAGAGTAAAAATAGAAGATAAAGAGCGCTGAATGGATTTATGAGTCTCCATGTGTAAAAGAATAAGAAAAGATTACCTTGATAAGAGAAGATTACCATCAGATGCTGTGAGTTATAGTGGAATGTGAGAATATTATGGAATGAGGATTCCTTTCAGATGTACTCCATTATTTTTGAAGTCCTCTTAATTCCCCATGTGTTCTGGCTAATGGAATAAGGAAAGGATCTTTTTAATGGGGGCGTGAGGAGACTTTACTGCTCAGCTTGTACATGTTATCCAGCTGGACTGATGGGCCACTGTTTAGAAAAACATGGGTGGGAGGCTGTTTTAAAAGAAAACGAAAAAACATTTGTTTAACTGCATGGCAACACAAATGTTTTACCAACTGAAGGCTGACTATGCATTTCATTATGACAAAAGGTGCAGGCTTGAGGGGGAAAAATAAAGCAAAACACTATCCTTCTAGTCACTCTATATGGGATTATTTTAAACCTCTCTCTGTAAATTAATGTATCTAACTCTTTAATTTCTCACATCCCTTTTCTAATCTGAAGTAGTCTGTTGGAAGGAAGCGCTTGCCAATGTTTCCTATCAAATGCAGATGCTAGGGAGAAAGTCCTGGGGTTTTGTAGGGAGTCCCTGAGCCTCTCCCAGGCTGTTCCCATTCTCACTCTCTTCTCCTGAGCTCTGCTCTCTCTTCTTTTGCTGAGACACCTGTTTCCTGAGGCAGCTCACCTGCAGGATCTGCTCTGTCCTGCACCTTGTGGTGTTCTCTTTTAGGTACCAGAGCAGAGAAATGGCTTCATACTTCCATCTGCTCTAACTGGTGGGCTTTGAAGAAAAGGCTTAAAACCCAACCTAATAATTTTGCTTAAATTTAACTGCACATGTATATATGTTTGCACACAGGTATGTATATGTGTGCATGCATATATGTACACATCTAAAGTAATAAAAACTAGTTTTCTTCAGAACTCATGTGGGATAATCATATTTTTCACACCTGTTGAAGATACCAGACAGTTGTACAGTTCGTTCTCTGCTGTTACCAGGAAAACTTTTATAGACACATTAAGTTAGCTTGGTGGAATGAGAAATTGATTACAGTAATTAAAAAATGTAGAAGGTTTTACTTATTTGCATCACTTGTCTTACTGACCTGCTTTAGTTTCCATGGTTATGACAGAGTTTCCAGCTGTATCAGCAGCAGAAATTTCATAAAGATTTAGATATATCCCAAAATATTAATATATACAAACGCCCCAAATTTTGCAAACTGTTACCCTAAGATCGTCGAGTGTGATCTATAAATGAGTACTGTAGTTAAGAGTATCCTCTTTCTAATGGGTTATATTTTTTACTTTTGCTCTTTATAAAGGAAAGTTTTAAAATTCTGATAATTATATGGGCAGAAAAAAAAAAAGAGTGTCCAAAGATTGGATGGTGCATATCATTAAACTGTGACAGGTATACTTTTTGAGGGATGTGTAATGTGTGAAACTTTAATATATGTGCTTTTGAGATGCGTAGTGCAAGTGCCTGCTTGCAGTACCTTCCAGATCAGAGGCACTGTGTGGCACAGCTTCAGAAAGATTTTTTTTCAGCCTGCAAGCTGTTGCAGCTGGAGCTGGATTTCAGTCTGGACCTAGGACAGATAAGTACAGGATATAGCATGTAGACAAAGTGTGCACTCACTGTCCTGTCTTGATTAGTTTGTGTGTTCTGTTTTGCTTTGTAATAAAATAATGCAGTGGCTCATTGGGTGTTGAAAGCTCCAACATGAGTGAAAGAATAACCAAGGAACCCCCAAACCTTTATTTTCATTTCTTTGGTTTCATTTTGAAGTAATGCTTGTTTCATACTGCTTAAAGATTCAGCTCCTCTCATTCCTTCCTTCTCAAAGCAGTATAGCAAGGTGATTTAGAAAGATTTGTTTCTCCTGCATTAAAAGGTAATTAGCATGCCAGATACTGAGTCAAAAATAGACCTTACTCTTCTGTGTGCCCACTTCACTAGACAATACTGATTGGGAAATTTTGACTAGTGGGAAAGCTTTAGGTCATATTCTAAAAGATGACAAGTGAGTTATTTTCTGAGGAATTATCGAAGTTCACCACATGACTATCTTCTCTGTGTAAGTCTGACTCTGTATGTGCAAGGTGCCTTTTGTGTCTGAGCTACACTGGGTTCACCAGCAAACTGAAATCTCGTTAGATACTTTTGGCCCAGTGTCTCTTGAAAGCTAGCCAGTTCTGAACTGAGATACAAGTCAAATATCCACATGGATAATTTTCATTTCACTAGATTGGGATGAAATTTTCATATAATTTGTACAGGCCACTTTCACATGCTAGAACACAAAAATCTTTGTTTGAAATTCTCATTGAGTGTATAACCTGCACTTGAAAGTATATAGTTAGTGTTTTCTACTGCAAATAATATGAAATATTTTATCAACTTAATTTCTGACACTCATTATAAAATCAGTGATGAATCACATAGGTCAGTATTCTCTTGCAAAAGAAAGATTGGATTATAATAGCCCTATCATTTATTGTAATCAAGTGATAATACTCAGGAATTGACTGTTTGTGTGTTTTTATTCCATCATTTGTTTAGTTTATCTTAGAACTTAAAAAATTACCAAATATGAAAATATGATGATGTGAACAGAGTTTAAGATGCTGGGTGAAAATTTCTATGGTATATTTGTTCATAGGGGAAACAGTTCCAACACCAAATAAGAAATTTACAAAGGATTTCAACACTATTTTGTACATTGTATCATAAGTGGAAGTGGAGATTTGGAATGAGATGGGATATCTAGGATTGCAAAAGAGGTAAATAGTCACAAGAATTTCTAGTTCTGAGTGTGGTAATCTGACTTGAATTCAAATATCTAAGTTGCTCGATTCTGTAGTTCTTTTGGGGACTTTGTAATCTTTTGGAAACCTAGGGAGCAGACAGTTCTGCTTTGTCTCATCTGATGGACATACAAAGCTGTGCATACAGAGATACTGGTGTGGCCTGACCAGGTAGACTGGGATGCAGAGAACCTGTAGAGTGGCATACACAGAGAAAACTGAAATAGGTTGTGCACAGCGGGGCAAACCCCAAGAGGTGCTGCTGGCGCTCAGAGATAAGAACTATTCTTCTTACATGGGACATGAAGATAGAGAAAATTGCTGTTCTGTGCTAGTGTTTGGGGACACAGGCTGGTAATTTGGACATCAGAATTGGGTCCCATTTTATAACTGTTATATGGGTTCATTATGTGTATCTATTTCCATGTTAGATTGGTTCAATTATATATATATGCACACACATGCATAAACACACAGTAATCTAGGGGGCTACTGGAGTAAAGAAACATAGAAGGAACCAACTTCCCTTGTCTTCATGTCAGGGGTCAAGTCTGCTTATACATTATGTGTGAAATCTCGATGACTTCAAGATTTAATTATTTTTTTCCTGTTGTGCTTCAGTGCAGAGAATATTTTTACTTTTGCTTGGCTGTATGAAAGTTATGTTCAAAAAATGAGAAAGTAGATTGACTTTGCTCAGTATTGGCCACCAGAGTTTCCAGGATCAACGTGACAGAGCAGTGTAGTTACTCGGAGATATACTTTAATGGACCCAGTTGAACTTGTAATGCATCAAAGCCCAATCAGTGCCTTATTCTGTGCCAAAGCAGCACAATTACATAGTATTTGACTGCTTTACTAGTGTATCTTCTGTGCTGTGCCACTAGCTGCTGCGGTGACAGCCTGACTCCTGTCAGACTCTCACATCAAATTCTTAGGCTACTGGACTACTGGATTATTCTTTTACATGTATTTCGAGGTACTACGTGGATATTCAGCATAAACCCCAGGACACAAAGTACTGTATTCATGGAAGCACTGATTGTTCCAATTCTGACTGTATACAGACTTACCTGGACAGCTCTCTAGCTGCTAAATGTGAAATGATGCAGATAATTTGCTATCTAAGCAGCTCTGATCTTAAAGCATGAATTCGCATTCTGTGTGGGATACTAATGCGGTTTTTATTACTTGCTCACCAAAGAGTGTTCTCATACCTGTTATGTTTTAAGGAACAAATAGAAACTTTGGGAAATGGTGTATTTGCACTGTGCATGTCAATGCAGTAGCCATACTATGATGCCTTTAAAACACACTGTTAGGGTGAATTCTGCAAACGTAGTATGTACACAGTGACAAATGAAAATGAGAGCTTCCTGACTGTGAGTTGTAAAGGATAGAGTCACCTATCACTTTCCACAGTCTGTTTTTTTCATTAGATGTTAGCATATTTTTAATAAATAAATAAACTTAACTGACAGAAATAAACTTTCTTTCTTGCAGAGGTGGTTTATCTAGGAAAAAAAACCCCAAACAACTAAGCAGCCAAAGGACACTAGTGGATGATACATGTGTCTGTGAAAACAGGTTCTCGTATCTTAAGATGTGATTATCTTGGCTGAAAAGGAGTTTAAACAAATAAATTAATGGTATTAGTGGATGCTGACAGTGATATCTCAAAGTTGTAGAAGACTACTGTGAAGTTCAACCCATTTCTAACTAGATAGAGTAAGGCTATGTAAGTAATTTTATAAACATTTTGTTTTCCACTTTTAAAGCTGTTCAGATATTCAACTGTTAAATTGCTACCCTTGCAAATAAGTGTAGTTTTCCTTTTTATGTAGGTCTTTTATGTGACTTACGTGTAATCATGCTAGTATTTCCAAGGGCAAGTTGTCAATTTTTTATTTTTTCTTTTTCAGGACTGGGGCTAAATTGTGAGGGAGTGTACTGGCAACAAGGTGACAGAATCTGTGTAAAATGGAGACAAGCAATACAGTGTGTTGACATGAGTTTGAGATCAAACCATATGCATGGTCCTTTATAATAATTTGCTTAATCTAGCTGCTTCGTAATTTATCTGGAGAGGAATTGAATTGTGCTTTTTACTTGGTAGCAGTTTTGGGGTTTTCAGAGAATCACACAGTACCTTCTCTCTGGACTGATGACTATAATGCAATGAGGGATTAAAGATGAATGACAGTGTACTACCCTTTGCAGTCATTTTTGTCCCTCAATGGTCAACTGGAGACCACTTGAAAGGCAGGAGATCTCTGCAAATGGGCAGACATTGAGGCCAGCATAGCTGTTCAAGATCTTATCCGACTTCCTACTCCTGTGACCTCTGAAGAACGTTGTCAACGCTGTGCTGGGATGTTTGGAAGGGGTTGGGCCAGGATCTTTATGGCAAAGATGTCAAGTTACAGGGAAAGTAATTCTTTCTTAACTGTTGGTAAAAAACAGGTCAAGTGGGGTTAATATTTTGTGCTACTGATTTTTGCCCTTTGAGGACAGTATTTTTTGTGGTGCTGAACAGCTGCCTCAACTGCTGCTGTTTGGACCTAGTGTTGGCACTGTTAGGAAAGTTTTGCTTCTTTTTTGGTATCAGGTTGTGTTCCTTTGGGTACTGTATGACATTTCAACTTGCCAGAGATGTGGACTGTGTGGCAGGAGGTTTGGGTCTGTGTGTAGTTTTTGTGGCACAGGAGGCTAATGGATATTTTTGCAACTATGCTTTCAAAAAAAGGAAGTCACTTAAGCTACATTTTCTCAGTGGCACATGAGAGCTCTTTTCTTTTGAAAATTTGTGCAAAGTAAGTTTGCCAAAAATGAAATATTCAAAATCCTAGAGCCTCAAGTGCCATGAGGTTTAAGAAAATGTTTTCTGTTTGGTTTGAGTCTTGGAAGACACATTATCAGACTTTCTCTTGTAGCATATTTTAAGAAAGTATCACGGTCTAATTTTGTGTGTTCAATGAACTTGTTGCAATTAATAGTAAACTGGGAAAGGAAAAAAATAACCCCACCTGTATTTGGGATCTTCTCATGCATTGCTGCCTTTTGTGAACAAAGAGCAGAAGTAGAATTTATCACAGCAAGTTGGGGCTGTCTCTTTTTAGATTTCCAGAACTGTATCTGTAGTTTCTGCCCAAGAGGGCAAGAATTTTCCTTTCTGTGCCTTGTCCAAGAATCACCCAGCCCGTGGTGGTTTCAAATGTTTTCCTCTTGCCTTGCAGTGTCTGAAATGGCACAGACCTCTTTCCAGTTAACATACAACAAGCTTTTATGCTGACTACTGAACGCTGATCTTTGGCTTGATGCATGCTTGTTTCTTTAAGCATATGTGGTACAGAGTAGACCTGGAGTTGGGTAATTCATAAGAGCTGAATATTATTAGTATTACTACTACTTGAATGAGTCTGTATTATATAGCACAGCAGTGTGGTCACCTGGCAGCAGGTCATTAGCATTTTAGGTTTCTTTCCTTCACAACAATGCACAACATGCTAATTAGAGGGTTTTGAAAGCTGAGCAACCTGTTTTAAAATCAGACATTTTAATTTGCAGCATTAATGGCTATATTATAATAACTGGCTTGGCTCAGGGGAGAAGGGGAGAGAAGCACTTCTCATGTTCCAGTAGCAAGGCCCAATATAACAGAGACTGACAAAATTAAAAACCTCATAATTTGACCTTTGCCTGGGATAAAAGGCTGTTTCATAACAATTTCCTTTTGTTCTTTGTTTAAGCCATTACTCCAAAAGGAGCCTCCGATTAATCTAAGTAAATGCATCATTACAGTCCTAATCCATGTCCTTCTGTCAGTGTCTGTTTTAATTAAATAAGAAACACTAGCAGAAAGATATCACGCACAAAGCTGTGATTGGAGAAAGAGGGTTGTTTGATCAGAGTGAGATTAAAAAAGGCTTTACTGTTTTGTCCTTTTGCTCTAGATGCCATAATGTAGGTTAAAGGAACAAAACTTGACTAATAGTTTAGCACATTGCTCCCACACAGCATCTAAATAACCAGATTTACCAATGAAACTGACCCAGACAATTATATACAGAACATTCACAAACAAATGATATGAAAACTTGGTTAGAGTAATTTGACACATGAATGTGTTTGGACCTGTATACACAGTTGGTCAGGGTGCAGGTTTTTTTATATTAAATAAGCCATCAATTAAAACTATTGATGAATATCGATATTTTCTTTTTTTTTAGTACTTGCGGCTCACAAATTGTAAACATGATCTATTGCAAGACCCTAATTTTTTAAAAAATATTTTAATTTCTCACAAAATCAGGACAATTATTTTAAAGCGGTGAAGGATCCACTTAATAAATCTTGTAACATCTAGCTAGTTAATATTTCTAGAGCAATACATATGTAAGAGACTCTTCCTCAAGGTAGTGTTTCAAGATCCCTGTGGTGAGGATTTTCTCCCATATCCAGGCCATTATTTGATGTAATGAAAAGAGAAAGTGTGCAACACAGAGATTGTTAATTAATTTAGCCTAACAAGATGAAGATAAATGAAGCAAAGCATGGATTGAATGAAGCAAGAGGTCTTATTTACAATTTAATA
>VXAU01006173.1:1964655-1974749 GCA_013399695.1 Formicarius rufipectus | reverse complement strand
TTTTTTTTCCCCCTCCTCCCTCCTCTCCACAATGATTTTTCTCAATATGTTCATAGCATATGCAACTAAGAATAAGAAAAAATAAAACCTAAGGTTTTTCCCATTGAAATAAGTAACAAATTACCAATGAGGACTCTTGCCACCTCAAATTCTACTGTTTCTCATTATGTTAACCTGGAGTCATGGCTTATTTTTTAGAAATTTTTGTGTAGAAAGATGTATTAAGAGCTGTAACTATAAAAAAACAATAAGACATGATTTTAATTTCTGTTCCAAAGTGTAAATCCACTATTGCTTATATGTTTTCAACTGTTCTGTTGCAAAGAAAGGCTAAGAGAGGAATCCAGGATAGTGTCAATTAACAATGATTATGTAATAAAACTATAGTTTTTGAGAGAATGTTTTTTCTCAAGATCATGTTTAAATCAAACATTTTGTGAAAAGCTATAGATTTTAATTTCTTGTCAATTAAAAAAACTCCAAGATGAAAAGGCATGCCAGAGAATTTAGATATCTCCTCTTTCCAGTCCCAAATTTAAACAAAGATAATCCAGAGGTAACCATAAGTTACAAGTTGAATCAGTTGAGTCGCCACATCTTAAAGTATATATGATTCAATTTCCCAATGACAAAGTTTAGATAAAAAAATAAAGTTTGCATTTTTTAATATGCAACAAACTCATAAAAAAAAAGTCCTGTGTTGTTACTGACTTAGGGATACCTTTATCAAGTTGTCCTAAATCCAGAATTGTAAATGATGACCAAGTATATTGGGTTATGTTTTTTTTTTTTTTTTTTTTAATACAACATCTTCCTTTATGCAGATGAATTTGGTCTGTCCACCATTTGACCTTCTGCCATGATTTCTATCTGCAAGGGAAATGCCTTCCTTTTGCAGTAGCTAGACAGGACAGTGTTATCTAGTGTCACTCCAAGAAGTGGTCACCACAAATAGCATTATTATGGTCTCTATGTTTTTATCTTGGGGGTCATGAACAAATCCATGCAACTGCTTCTAAAGATTTCGATAAATAGGACTTTTTATCCAGACAATTGGCTTTTATATTACTTTTAAACAAAACTACTAGTCCATCAAGAGTTTCAAAAGGAAAACAATTCTACAGAGTGCTGGTATGGCAGCACAGACCAATCATTATGGCACCCATTCTCCAGTCCTTTATTTTTCAAGTCCACAACAATAGGTTGTTGATTCAATGGACAAGACCAGAACAATTAAGTTCTCTGTTTAGCAGCAGTGCAGCATTTTAATGCCCTCCTCTAATAATGGTCTCATTATTGTTATTCTAAGACTGGGCCTCAGGAGGAGGAATATTTGTTGGAGGTACGTCATTATTTTGCAAATTTCGATTAGCTCATCATGTTGTCTGTACTGTGAAAATCGTAGCTAATTAGAGCAGTCAGTTAGACTACCAGCTTTTGAGCTTATGAGTTAAAAGGTAGCACACTTGATAGGCCAATGATGTGAAAAAGGTGGTAAAAAGGGGGATTAGAGCTGTTGCCTTAGTAACTCTAACTTCCATCTGTGAGGGAACAATGGACCTGTGTTTCTCCTCCACCTTGGTGTAAAAATTGGTTTTGTTTCGAAGGGACAGGGCTTTTTATGACAATCTGGAATTCAGCCTAACAGGGTGTAGTTTGAATTGTTAGGAGAGACCATTGGAGGATAGGAAAGATGAAAGGTCATAGAGAGCTCCAAGGACATGAAAGGTCATTGTCTTTTGTAACAATAGTGGATTGTTTTGTCCCGTTATTTCCAGCCAGCTACTCAGTCAGGTGATAGAAAAGATACCACCAGTTTAGTCAGGTGGAACAGCAAAGACAGATAATGCACCTTCTAGAGAACAAAAGATAACTATAATTCGCCCTTATTTAACAAAGTTGCACTTATTTGTGGCCGTCCTTTGAAAAGGGTTGTTTACTGACTTACTATTCCAGCTTGCTTTGTTCAGCACTGCCTCTGTAGGCCATCACATCTCTGGGAAGCAATCCAATGTGTTAGAAAATGTTGTTTAAGCTTTCTTCCCATGAAGAGGAGCCCCCAGGAGTAGCACTGATGCTATACTTCACAATGAATTTAGTTGTTGTAGCTTTCTCATATTATTGGTGTTCTTAAAAGCTTTTTCTTCAAGCACAGAATAAAATTAGCTATAAATACGAAATAAATATACTTCAAAACTTTATAACATTTTATCATAAATTCTGCAGCACATATTGTAGAACGTTTAGAGCAAACTGTAGTGGGTGCAACTGAATAGAGAGCAGAGACCTGTAGTTGGGTAAAAATAGATTAGCTATAGGACTACTCTTATGCAAAAGCAAATAGATAAAGTCTCATCTATGCTGTACAGAAGCTTTTGGAGAGACTGTTCCTTTGTCTTAAGGTAAACCCCAGACCTACTGCAGTATTATTTGATAAAGGAGCTATGGCACAGCTCATGAGGAAAGCATTTCTGTTTGCAAATAGAACTTTCACCTCTCATAGTTTTCCTAGGGCATCCAAAAAAACCTCAAAGAATTTAAAAAAAAAAAGTGTTTTTTATATTTCCCTAATTTTTTACAGCATTATGCCTCAGTCATCCATGCAACAAGTTTTTTTTTTTTTTCTCTTCCTCTTACCTCTGTTCACAATCAAAGCACAACCCAAGGTCCATCTGTTATCCCCCAAAAAATAGTTTCTTTTGATCAGCATTTCCAGAGTGTTGCACCCTCTTGTATGAGACATTTAAACCCTTTTACCAGGTTGTTTTATAACCTTTTACTCATTTCAAAACAGAACTGCCAAAATGTATAGAATTTTTATGAAACTGATGAAATATATGTAATTTGCTATTATAACTCTTGAAAAATAAAATTACATGTAATTTCTAGGTATCCCATCTTTAACTGCTCTGACCTTATTTGAACTCCCCTTTTTCACTATTCTGGGCCTCTCTTATCACATTTTTACTCCTGGCCACTCTTGCTCTTGCTTTCTGACAACACAGATGGATGGCCTTGCATAAACTGATAACTGTGGTAATTTCTTAGCACACTATCCAATAATAAAAGATCTTATTTTCAGAATTAAGCAGGCATGTGTCATACTTACACAAATGCTGAAGATGAGAGGTCAAGCAGTAGCTTCATGGGAGTGTGCCGTTCTATGAGCCATTGGACTTTACAGCTTCCAGTTTGTAGATGCATTGTTTTAGTGGTTTAGTAAGTACAGCCTTTCAGAGAAACAAAGTCTAGTTTTAAGTATTTATAAGCTTTCAGTTTCTTAAGATAATATATTTTTTTTTCTCTTTAGCTTGGTATTTTATTCTCGTGCAGGTACTGTCATATGTTTTGTTATTTTTGTATTAAAATGAACTGAACAGTATAGGCTGCCTAGTTTAAAATGGGAGCCCTGCAAAGGGTTAACCAGCAGAGAATTACAAATGAACTATCAGGAAAGTTGATTATTAATCCAGCAAGAGAGAAAATATCCTTCCAGTTAGCAAGAATTAGTACCTGAAGAGCTGATAATATTGTTCGGGTTGTCGGTGTGGAATGGCAAAACCAGGTAAGCTAATCATCTTCTCAAAGGAATAAAATCTTTTCTTTCTGTTTTTCATTATAGAAGAGTTCAGATTTTAAAAGAATCTTTGTTCTTTTAGTTAAAGTGTCAGCTTGTGAAACAGTGTATGTTGATCCTCAGTTTCCTCAAATGAATGACAGAAATTAAAGCTGTGTTTAACTTTGGTAAAAAGATAGATTTCTGAGCTATGTAATGTATGTAGCTGTGAAATATCATAACTATTCTTTTCTGGTCTGTGGTTAAGTGTGAGAACTGATTACAAAACCTGAAGAGTCCTTTGCAATTGCAAGCTAATGTATTACGTAAGTCTGTCTTTAGTTCTGCTTGAGCATATTGTGGAGGCTTACAGGAACTTTTATGCTGCAGAAGTCTTTCATTCAGAGTTATTATATTTCAGTTTTCAGACTGTGTGAATGATTTATTCAAGTTTGTTTGGATATTGTGACACAATTGTGTTCATTAAAAAACTTTTTCTTTTTGTGGGGTTTCAAAAATCTATGATCTGGGGTTAGAAGGAAATGGATGTTTGGTAAACATACCACTGTGTTTATACAGAAAATGAAAACCAAACCATTAGGTCATTGAACATAATCTAATAATTTTGGTAAATTTTTAAAAACTCAAAGCCTTATCTTGAGACAACTTTCAAATTTGTCCGTTTGTGCCCTTGGTAGTAATAAATAGGTATGATAAACATTTATTGTTTTCAATGTACTTAGTTATGAGTTATGTAAAATCTTTTAAGTGGTGGTATAATGCTGTGGGAACTAGAAAGTCTTGTATGCAACATTTAATAACTTTTTCTATGTTATGTGCTGTTATTTAAATTAGTAACATTAAAAAAAAATCCTGATTTGTTTGTAAAACGGAATTCAATATGCATATGATGTAGCTACAGTATCTGTCTCTGTGAAAAAGGATTTACTATCTCCAGATTTTAGCCTGTTATGTATGAAATAGCCCGACAGCTGTATGAAAGGGATTGTGGTGATATAAGAATGAAAATACAGGTAAAAACCGAAAGTATTCAAAATCTGAAGGCTGAGCCCCTGTAGCGATGTAGTTCTATGTGGTAACATTTCATGAGCCATAGAGAAAGGAAGAAACCTTTTAATTTGGGGAATGGGATTAAGATATGGCCTCGGGTAAAGGAGAAATAGAAAGGAAGAGCCGGCAGTGAGGAAAGTGAAACAGAGAAGTGGCGTTTGTCTGACAGGCGTCATTGTTGTGCGTGTGACTTTGGCCTCCTCGAGCAGAGAGACAGCTGGTGGCCAATTTCTCTGAAGGGCGTCTCTTCATGTTAGAGTAAATTAAAATCCCAGAATCTGCTGATGACGGAGCTATCAGGGCAACAAATGGTGGCATTTTAGAAGCTATGCTAAATATTCAGATATACATAGAGGCAAATAACTTCTTGTGTCACATTTTATTCAAGTATTTTAAGATGAGTGGAGACAACATAAACAAGCTGCATTTGCTGAGTCTGAACACCAGCATGTAGGAAATATACAAAGAGCAAGAAACCCAATGATGAAAAAATTATCACACAGGAAATGATATACGTAGAAAAAAACCAAGATTGTAATTAGTGGAGGAAAGTAAGAAACTGATTAGAGAAATGAAGTTTCCCAGATGCTTAAGGAGAAAAATGGAAGTTAAATTAGATAAGCTCTTTTAACTAGTATTGGAGAGGAATGCTTCCTTCAGAAAGGGAAAGCTAAACTTAAAATTAGAAAAGAGCTGGCAACTTATGTTTAGTTCAACTGTTTTCCTGCACGAGTGACTCTTTGGAATGCTCTGCTTGAAACATCATCAGGAACAACTAGTGAAGTGCTTTTGGGGGAAAAAAACCCCCCAAAACAACCAACAAACCAACCCACAAAATGAAACTTGCTGTATGCTTATTTGGAATAATTAAGGTGATTATATTACTTATGTGTGTACTAACCCACAAATTAGACAAATTGGTTGGATTTTGAAAGTAGTATTTCAGGATTTATTATACTCTGTGTATATATATGTAGTTGACAGTTGAGCTCTAGCACTGTACTGGTTCAACAGACAGAATTTAATAACCATTCTAAAATTAGTAGTAAATATTAGCTTATTGACAGAATCCTAAATCATCAAATACTACCTGCATCTGAAGAGGAATAGTCTTGACCCCCTGCAATTGTAAACCAGTGTAAATGAGCTGTTATTTAATTATTTATATCAACTGGGATAAAAGTAATATCCCTAAATAAAAAAGTGGAAACAAAAGGTGTCAAGCAGAAACTGTCTTTTTTGTGCCCATTAAGCAGCTCATTTCAAGTGCAACAGCATGACAATGTAACTTCAGAGAAATGTCCCCCTACAAGTCAGTTTAGCACAGCTCCACACCTTGCATGATCTTTGCCTTTTTGCCAGTTTTACCTGTTTTCAGTCATGTATTATAGGAAAAAAAAGAAAAATAAAAAGCAGACACCCCCCACCCGAGGGGAAAAAAAAAAAAAAAAGACATGTCTGGAATAGGTTGATAAGACATCATCTGATTTAGTGGAACTAGTTTGACTGAGCAAGGTTTTCGTGTTAACTAAAATTGTTGCTGTTTCTTCAAGGCAGATTGTGTAACTCCCAACCTGCTTGACCGCTTAAGGTTGAGGAGATGAAGTTCCATAGGTCTCTGACTAACTAGACACACATCTGGAAACACAGCTGCACTCAGGGGAGGCTGCTGAAACAGACAGCCTGCAGCAAGCCACTCTTGTCACTATGTGGTTGGAGCAGTGAGATGTTGTTGGGTGGGGTGGAGCACAAATATCTATGTGTTCCTCGATTCTCTACTTTATAAAAGGCTTATAGTAGCGAGAAAGAAGCTTGTCTACAGAAACAGATGGCCAAAGCAAAGGTTGGGCCAGGTTATTTTTGTTCCCTGAACCACACCTTGTCTGTGATGACAGTACTGGAGAGAGAATGTGTTTCAGTTCATTAGGAGCACAGTGAATCTGTATGGATAACATTGAAGTACTTTGTAAGATTCAGTTTAAAATGGCATAGTTCAAGGAGACTCATGTCTTATTAGCTAAGGCTAAGGTCAGTTATTCACACAATGAGGGGGAAACTCTTTCATAAACAAGTAGATAAATATGGTGCAGCTGGTGCTTAGCCTTGCTTCAGGCAAGCTAAAAATTTCCCCAAAAATTTCACAAACGTCTCTGGCTTTTAGAGAGTCCTTATGGAGCATCAGCAGCTTAGAATGGTCAGACATAAAATTACAAGGTTTTGTAATGAAAAAGGACAAAAAAAGGCAATCTTGTGACTGTGCACATAGGTGCCTACCTCTACAAGATATTATGGACATAATATAGAATCGTTAGAACTCTCCTAGAAGAAAATAAATTGTAAAATGTGAGAACTGGGACAAAATTAAGCTTATCTAGTCTAAACACCAAAAGGTTTTAATTGTAGTAAAGACCAAACAAAAAACAACTGACCAAGACAAAACCTGCAGCAAATATGCTCTGACTGCATTCACCCAAGTTTGTGGGAGCCAAAGGACAGTAGATTGAGTGTTGTTCCACAAATGGGTCTGTTTTACTAACCGGACTGGTGTGATTGTGATGTGCAGGTGTTCAGTGTAGGAGGCAAATAGTGGTGTTCAGAACAGAGAGGAGATTTGTCAGGATGCTTCTGCTTAAATAGGTCAAGCAACCAAACTCCATGGTGCTGGGAGAAGGCCAAAGCTGGGCACTCCAGAAGCAGCTATCATGCACAGATGCCACTACTGCTCAATGGCATCCTTTTGGCCTCTCTGCTTCTGAACAGCAATGGATAAAGCAAACAATATATAACAGTTTGTCTCCTGCCTAATAATTTATGTTCATGTGCAAGTTTCCTGTCATTTTACATTGGGAAAATCATCTGTTTAAACCTCAGTGAGAATTGCACTAACCAAATCCTAATTGTTTATGATTTTATTTTTCTTTCTTTTCTTTTCTTTTTTTTTTTATTTTATTCCAAAAGCAGAGTTTTCATCAGGACTGTGCTTATTTAGCTCTAACTTAAAGACATTTGTTCCACCTCCCTGTTATCTTGGATTTCAAAAAAAAAACCAACAAACAAAACAAAAACAACACAACAAAAAAAAATGTCTGTAAGCAAACATCCCCATTTTTGCATGAAAAATGTGAGCTAAATCACAAAAATCTTTGGTCTTGTTTTACCAGGGTAGGCTTTTAGCAGTTATTGAGGTAATCTGTAAGGTTTACTAGAGTTTATACTGAATCTTGTGTGTGATTTTTCAATAGACTGCTTTTTTTTTTAAAAGGGATATTTTTAGGTTGTTGTTGATTCTTCTTTCTACTTTTCCCATCAGTTGTAGTCTGTTTAACACTATCATCACTTACAGAGCACAGTTTTGAGGGAAAACAAAGTGGCTGCTAGTGACCCTATGACAACTGTCTGGTAAACTTGATTACTAACCTAGAGTGTTGTTTAATCTAAAGGCCAAATAAAACGCTGCAGGAGAGAAACACTGTTTTGTTCTAAATGCCTATTAGGAAGGGAGCTGCTGTGTTATAAGAAGGAGAATAATAAGCTTCCCTTGCTTGTCAGGGTTCAGATTGAGGCATTCAGTGTATAGTTGCCTAGACTTCCTATTTCAAAGAAAGAGCTAAGTTTCAGAATTGATGTTGAAGTCAACTAAAACAATCATCAGTAATAGTGGTTTTGTGTTTTGGGGAGGATCAGATTCTGCTTTGAGCTATACTGATATAGTTCTAAAGATAGTATATGGACTTCATTAGGGTTATTCTCTCCTGCACCCTACAGCTGTGACATATAATCCAAAGTTACTGTGTCCTCTGTCTTTTAGCTGTTTTTAGCAAGCAAAGAAAGATAAAGAAGTGACTGCTTCATCTACTAGTATTGATAATAATTTTTGCTTTGTATGACAAATGTCATTTCCCCATTTTTCCTAAAACTGATTTTTTGGGGAATAAATTAGAAAGGAAGTTTTGTGCTAGCAAATAAATTAATGAACCTTTTTCCAGATGTTTTTTTATGCCCTATCACACAATTTTCCTTTAAAGATGCAATCAACATGCCTTAGGTCATAGATGATCATAGAACTTGTAGAAATAAAATTGCCTGCATTCTTTCAAACAACATAGAGTCATATGTAGAAAGAATGATTTTCTTTACTTACCTGTTGTTGCTACTTACCTGTACTACTAAAGCACTAATTTTGAGTTGAATTTTAATTAATGAATGGTGATGCTCTGAATTTACTGCTGCAGCTCCTGCAGCGACGTAATAGTTTTAGTTTAAGAGATGTGCCCATATGTTTGAATACCTTTTCAAAAGTTATTAAAACTATACAAAATGTGTTGCCTGATACCAACCAAGTCTAGAGAGACTGAATCACACAGTATGCAACTGAAAGAAAAAATGTTATTAAAGCATATCTCTTTGTGAACCTGTACTGTGGTTTTCAGAACCAGAGTGGGAAGTAATCCATGCTTTAGGAAATTTTAGTGAGTTACTCTGATCAGATGGCACACTATGTCAGTTCCTGTAGTTCTCATTAGTAACAATTGGCTTGGTGAATTCCATCCACACTTATGTATATCTGTGTCTGTCTAAACAGCATATATGCAGGTTATGTATCTTGTTTTCTACATATTTATGTGTGTATGTTAGCATGCACACGACTACATAAATACATTGGTGCAAGTCCATTTTGTCCATTATTTATATGTATTTCTACTTATGCAAATAAGTACATGTAGTTGTAAATATATATATATGGAAATATACATGTGCCTCAATCTAATGGCCATGCATGTGCATGTTCACAGTAACACCCTGTGTAATCTTCATGGTAATGTTAGGCAAAAGCTTCACACTTCCTTAAAAATATTGTCTGTCTTAGACATCATTTTACTTTCAGAGATGCTAATCTGTAATTTAGAGAACTAATATGCTGTCAGCAAAAGTTATTGAGAATTACTGGATAAAATCAGTAGTGGATGAGAATGTTTACAATACTTCTAGGCTACCAGTTTTACTTATGAAATGTGTGTTTCAGTTCTAGCATAGCAATGGACCTGAACCCATCCCCATATTCTACCTTGTACTTGCAGGATTTCTAGTATTAAGCAGATAGAGACTTGGACGTTGTACATGCTTACTTATTAGCTAAGATATTATTAAAATTGCTTTTAAAGATTATAGAGATGCTATCAATATTCTTTGCAACTTTTTTTTTTTAATTACTATTATTTTTTAACAAAGGCTTCAAGGGAAAAAGCTTAAGAAAACTACATTCCTGGAGTAGCCCAGGAAGGGCTGGTGTCTCCTAATTTATGTAGTATTCTGGAATATAATTATGTTTCTCATTTATTCTGTTGCCAGTACCATAATCTTTTGATGTGATATTATATTGTAAAAGCTGAAAATTTTCTAAACAAAATAGCTTTCAGTTGCTTAGTTAGATTCTTTGTATTTACTGAAAAATAGATTTATTTTTAAT
>VXAU01006173.1:1956063-1962355 GCA_013399695.1 Formicarius rufipectus | reverse complement strand
GTTGTATAAATCTTCACTGAAGCAAAAGGAAGATGCTTTAGCTGAAAGTGGAGGTGAGATCTGTGTCATATCTTTAGTTCTTTCCTTCTGGATAGCATTAGGTCTTCCTTGGAACCTGCACTATCCCTTGTGAATTTGCTGTCATTAAAAGAGCATGTTTTTAGCAAATTACTATAAAATATAACTTGATTTAAAAGCTCATAGTGAAAGAAAACACCACTTTGTGACAACAGCCTGTCCCAAGGTTATCTTCTCTGTTGCTCAAGTCTGTTCCTTTGTCATGTTATATACTACTACTGAATCATTAAAAGCTTGTGATTTTGTTAGAGTGGAGTAAAGAGATGGAACTCTTTCCCAAATATTCTTACTGTAATATGTAATGTTTTTGATGATATTAACTTGACCCAATGATTTATTAGATGTATCTCGATTAACGTGCTTTAAAAACATAGGCATTTATAAGACACAAAAATATATTTCACCGCATGTATGTCATAAAGCTCTTAGTATGTTACAGTTTGTGGAAATTACAGTCAGTTAATAATGTGTCAGCTCCCTGCTGTGTACTTTGGAGGATACTGAATGGGTGTTATGAGATTTATTTGCTGGATTTTGCAGGTTTTCTGTAGCGTGTCAGATGCCTTGCTGATTGCTTGGTGAAGCCTAGAGCATAAGCTCCCTCCTGCAATGTTTACTTTAAGTCAATCTACATTCGCTTAAAAGTATGACAGTCTTAAAATCACTCCTTCAGAACTTTCCTAGAAACTTGGGTACTCTTCAGTGAGACTATTGTGTGTAATTTAGATGTACACTTGCACAACAGTCATAATTTATTTGATCTTAGAATTACAGGAAATGGATTGTTAATAAAAGGTATATTATAATATTGCTAGTGATGATTATAATACTGCAAATAATTTATGTACTGCTCTGGGATTATGGAGGGAGATAGGGAGTTACTTCATGTTTTTTGACACCGTCCATAATATAATTAGAAGGATTCTCTGTCTTTTTAACACTTTTATTTATATGTATTTCCTTGACCTCCTTATGTCTTCTAAGTCTTTAACAGAGAGAACTAATAGGCCCTGTTGATACAGTGTTATATTCCACCTACAAACTTAGAAAGTGGAGTGCTCAGTTAAGTTTTAACTTCGTTATATTCATTATCTTTCTGATGGTTTCTTTTTTTTTTTTTTTTTTTTAATTTCCCCTTGATGTCTTTTAGGATTACAGTGGTGCATTTCTGTTTAAATGCTTGCCTCCACATCCTTCCGTGCAGGTGGACTTGAAGTTTAGTCAGAAGGTGCAGAAATTCTTGTTTTCAAAAAGTGTATAATTCTGAAGACAATTGATGACTGGAGATCAAAATTGCAGGAGTGTCAAGATGGCAAGTGATTCGAGCAATGCATAGGTGGTCTCTGTGGTGTTCCATTGAACTGCCATGTAGTATGTTAGATCAAGATAATATGGTGTAAACTGGGTGGGTAAATTTCTGTGTGAGTTCAAGAGCATCTAGCACCAACTTGTATAGCAATTGAATTTAATAGGCAAAGAAATCAAAGGGAGTTTAGAGAAATTGTGAGTTGATTTAAGATTTGAAGCTCTTGTCTGATGCTAATAAAGATTTCTGATGTCATTCTTTTTGTAGCTATAATGTACATTACTGAAATAATTTGTATAATCTGTGCTTGCATGTACTATCTTGAATGAGGTATATGTTTATAATTTCTGGCTTTCAGATTTAAATCTGTGAACACAGCAAGAACTCAATGAGGTTATGGCAATAATAGTCATATAATGCAGAGATTCTGAGAACTTCCTTGCAAATGGAAGGAGTCATTCTTCTCACAAAAATGGTAGAGAAAGAAACTTGCCGGAGCTGCTAAGAATGATTTCTGCAAAGGTCAGATAAGACCATAATCAAAATATTTTAGGGACAGTTTCAGAGAGGTAGTTAAGGAGCCTTAAAAAATGGATGCTTTTTAAACTTTTTCTCTTAATTTACAACTTCTCCAAACTTTCTTAATTTAAAATTTATCTTTCTTCTGTACCCTATAAACCTATGTTTATATGTTGGTTAATTGAAAATATTAGAGCATTGCGGGCAGACTTTATGGAGCTTTCATGTAGTGTTTCTTGCATGCAGAATGAAATGGTCATTTCCATTCTGTCTCGTGTTTTCCCCTGTTTTTATTATATACTTATTTGTAGTTGTATTTCATTGTGGAAGGTGAATCACTAGTTTTCACAAACAGGCTGGGTTGGCAAACTGCTGGGGCACCTTCAGGGAGTGCTGTGGTTCTGCAGGGAACGATATACCTGATATTTCTATCTTTCTAGCTCAAAACTTTGAATGCTTGAAATAGTAAGTTTACATCTAGTCATTTTTTTATAAGATTTTTGGCAACTATAGAGGAGGTGTTCCCAAAATCTTCTTGTAATATATTACCGTGCAGGAATAATTTCTCTGCAGTCTTTGTTGGTTGCAGATGACAGTTTGCTCATAGGTGCTGAGTAGACATTCAGTACATCAGGCATGTTAATCTGTCTTTCACTGCTTTAAGCTTAACCTGGTCTATGTACTTGTTTCAAAGTGCATTCATCCCTGCTTGCCTGCCCATGCTCCAAAACCAGTGCCTGATAAAGCCACCTGGGAGAGCCCCTGGCACTTATTGACCCTGTTAGTAGCCATTCAGAGGAAGGATGAATGAGAAGCACCCCATATGCTCAGTTCCTTTTTAGAAAGGACAGTTGATGCCAAGGTTGCTGGAGCTGGTGGTGACTGCAGTGTGTCCACTGCAGGAAGGGTGGACCCATTTCCATTGGTGATCTAGGAGGTCTGCCTAGTGAAGCTGTGCCTTAAAATATCTTGAGTGAAATCCTGATTCTGCTGAAGTCACTGTGTACTTAGACATTAATTTTGTGTCATCAAGGATTTCACCAGTATTTTTATTTTGCAGCTGTGGAGGGAGGGAACCCTGAACCAAGATGAATGTGACTTTACATTGTGAAATATATTCTCTGCTAGATTCATCCTTGCCTTCCTCCCATCTGAATAACTGTAAATGATGTTCTCTGTTAATAAGTGTGTACTTTGTCTAAATTGCATTTATTTTTCTTTTGACATATATACCATTTTACTATTAATCATCCCCTTCTGCTCTTTACTGTACAAAGACACTGTTGTGCTGATGGAACATATTTAATATTCTGTATGTTATATTTTATTTCTATTGTTGATTTCTCATTTCTTTATGGAAAATCTTTCTTTATTGACTCTTAAATCATGGGGTTAAGCCCTTATTGAAAACATGTTCCGTACGTACTTCTTGCGAGAGAAAAAAAGTTCCTTTGAGGTTATAGGCTAGGCTTACACAAATACTTCACTATATGGTAGAAATTCAGAGGTCTTCTATATGTTATCTAAAGCTGGAAGTATACCCATTTACTCAGCAGCACATCATAAAAGAGATGCATACTATGTTCTTGTCTGTCAGTGCCTTAAGTCATCACTCTACAGCCTTTTTTAAATTCTCTTTTTATTGAAACCAAGAAACAAAACAAAGACAAATAAAAAGCGCAAAACCAACATCAATTACATGTCAACATGACATCAAACAGCATAATATATCAGAAAAATAAATGTATGATATGGTGACTCAATGATTTCTGTCCATGTGGTATTTACAGAGAAGTAAAGAAAAGGTAAATAGTTACACATCTGTATCGGGGAAAATGTACGATATAAAATCAGCCATTGTGACAGCCCTAGAAAGCTCTCAGCTGAGATTACCTGGAAATAAATAACACATAGAAGGGGAAGCAAGGTTCCAACAGGCTAGCTCTTCTGTGTTGAGTTTTGAGCAATGAGCATTGTGCAGGTATAAATCTTTTTTTAAAAAGATTACTGTAAGGTTGGAGATAGTTTCCTTGCTGATAACAGGTCCAGGTTTATAGATGGACATGTAGTACAACTGCATGCAGAGTGATGCAAAAATGCAATTAGAAGAAAAATCAATCTTCAAAAGTAAATGTGACTATCTGGCAAAGCTATTAAAATGAATACTGATTCCAAGACTATTTGTTTATTTGTTGAAAGATATGTGGAAAAGCCTCTTTGTATAAGTGCTAAACTCATGAAAATCACTGAGAATCAGTTAAGCCTCTAAAATAATAAGATGGGAATTCCATTTATTATTATAGCAAAGGGCGTCATAACTTTATGGTAAGTAGGGAAGGGAAGGGGATAGGTGAGACCATGGGGGTGGGAACTAGAGAAAGAAAACTCAGAAAGATCCAGAATCAAGCAGGGCCTCTGTTATTTGAATTTGTTGTGCATTTTCAATGGAGTGATAACTGGAACAGCTCAGCCTGAACTGCCTGGCTCGACATTCCCCCTTCTAAGGAACTTGGATGTGTTTCACAGCTTACATCTGGACAACAGGGTACAAGGAAAAAGAATGGGTCACATTCTCTTTGCACAGTTAGGACTTGAATCTTATATATAATAAATGTATGCACAAAGAAAAAAGATATGTACACATAGACACATATGCATTTATATTTCTGCACACAGATGGCCATATGTGTATAAATCCAGCTTCACATGGGATTTCTCCTCATTTTGCTCTTAGGCTCAGTTCACAGATCTATCTTCTGTCTCTCCAAAGGCACAAGAAGTTACCTCCTGGAATATTTTTTTTTCTTACCCAAGCTGCCTATTTATTCAATGAAATTTGAGACCTCTTTTTGTTAATCTTATTACAAGTACAGCTATACATTTCGAAGGAAGTGATAAGTGACCCATTGGACCTGGGAAACGGTGCTTTCTGTGAGAGCAAGGAATAGGTAATGATCTCCTTATCTTTTAGATTAACAATAATTTCAGGGAGACCACTTGGTCAGTACTGTACATGTCACACTATACGGCCAGGTCTCATCAGAGCAGTGACAAAACGCATTCTGCCCAGTATACATAACTGGCTATTATGGATGACAGAGCAAAGCGCAGCTCAGAGCCCGTGTGGAGAAGCAGCTCCCGAGGGAAAAATAGCAGTACATTGAAACCTCAAAGGAAATTTAAGAAGGGACAATGTGAGTGTGTGCATGTATGCATTTAAGTCTGAAGGCAGAAAACTATGAGGGCTATGTGGAACATTTCCTGGAGCTACCACTAATAAATATGGCAGGATTGTCAGTCCTGCCGTGTCCATACCTTCCTTCTGGGCCCCTGCCAGTGTCCCTGCACCCATCAGGCAGTGCATCCTAACCAAAGGGTGGGAGCTCCTCACTGCATCCTCCTGCGTGGATTTTAGCACTTCCCCCACCTCACATTCTCTCCAGCTGAGGAAGGACTTTTCAGTATCCCTGTGCATTGCCCCCCCAGAAGTTTGGAGGTCACAATGAAGAGGAACTCCATTTCTGCTGTTCCTTTTTGTCCTGGTTGCTTCAGGTTGTGAAAGACAGGGAATGGAAACTTGATCGTTTGATGTATTCATGCATTGACTTTTTTTTTGTGAATAACAGTAAACCACCAACTGTTACATCCCACGATTTATTAGTGGCATATATAGAGCACAACCAATTCCTTCATTTCCCTGCTCTATCATTATTTACTAGTTACTTAATTCTTAATTTTCAAAATTTTTTTCATCCCATGCATGGAAAATCCACTCTGGTATCAAAACACTTTGCATATTACAGGCAACATCTTACAACCTTTACAGACAACTAGCATCTCTTCATTTGCTTCATCTAGGTGTACATCAGTCTGTTTCTGTGTTCAGCACTACTTAAAGGCAGTTTTTTCTGGAGCAGGTTGGCAGTAATGGTGCGATAGGCATCATTCCAGTGGAATGTACAGCAGCAGCACCACTATCTGTGAGGACTGACACAACCTGGAGGACAGACAGAACTTCAGACTTTAACACTTCCTTCCAAACTATTCCAAAATTTCTTTATTCTGAATGTGTCTCTCTTGGAAGCATAAAAGATTTAGTTCCTTTGCTCCAGGCAGGACTTTTAAACCTAATACTTATATAAGGAAACTGTCCCTTTTAGTTTTCACATTAACTTCTAATGCCACACTGGCAAGCTTGTTGGTTATATTCTGGGCTGGTGAACCAGGCAGTTGCTAGAGATGGGCTGGTAGGCTGGTAAGGACTGAGGTAACATCAACAGCAAGATAGGTTTTGGTTTTAACTGCTGCCTTAAGGGAAAATTCCTGAAAATGCTTCTTTTATATATTTATTGCAAGCAGTCCGTTTTTCACATGTTTGGTTATCAGTGT
>VXAU01006173.1:1923563-1951063 GCA_013399695.1 Formicarius rufipectus | reverse complement strand
TGCCTGCAAAGCTGTATGTGTTGTAGGTATGTATTTGTGATGCTCTGTATGGCGATGCTTTGGAAATTGTTAACAGAGCTCTCCACAAAGGTCCATGAGAAAATGAAATTGTTCAAATCTGGGTTTAGAAGTAATAGGCTGCACATATTTTGTACTGTTTACTTGTCTATTATAAATTATTACCAATAAATGTAAGTGGGAAACTGTTACAAAATATAGCCCTGAGCAAAAATTGACACTGTTTGAGAAGACAAGACTTCTTTACAAATGCAGATCATATGTTTTATCCTTAATATATAGGAAAAAATAGGTCAGAGATGAAAACCACAATAAGGCGCTGTGTATTTCAATGGTAAACATACTGCATGACAAAATAAAAAGAATATCTCAGTATTTGAAGCTAAAACCACTTGTAAGGGATCTTCCTAAATTTATTTCAAATCACTGACAATATTTTAAGTTTGTCTTTTAGACATTTGGCTTTTTCGCTTTCTAATTGTTTGGAAACAACTTCATTTGGACCTTTGGTTTGTGTGCTGGTTTATCTTTTCTTTTGTACTCTGATAGTTGTTCTCCATTATGTTCTTTGACACATTTAAAAATACCAACACTGGACTTTGAGCACTTAGAAATGCGGAGCAATTCAGAGCCTGGGCACTCTTCACCTTTACCCTTATGATTGATTTTGTTATGCATGCTTCCTCCTCCTTGTTAGAGAGCAGATGCCTTATGCTATAACCTTCCATGAAAACAGGATGGTTGAGTGTCCTCAGTTATTGCAAATTATTTCTTCCAACAATTTTATGATACTTTGCAGAACTGAAACCAAAAGACAGGGAGAGTTTGTAGTTTCCTTTGCAACTGATGCAGTTTGAGTCCTGTACATGCAGGGACTGCTGCTGCTTGATCTCTCCAAGCTGAATGATGAAGTGTTGTAAGTTTTACCTGTGATGATTACTTTTTAATTTTCTCTGATTCTTTTTAGTGCCTAGTCTATGTTAGTGAATTTCTTAAAAAATACAAAACTTGCTTTGAGAAACTGGTTAATATTAAATTTTTTTTAAAACTAAGTAACAGTTAAAATACTTGATGTTGTGAAGTATGTCATACTAAAACTTTGAATAACAATGTCTTAGTTATTTCAGGGCTTTTTTTAAAAGCAGTTAAAATTGGTACATATTTCATTTGTGGAGCTTGTGAAAGGATAGGTGGTTCAAAGTCTCAATAAATTGAACTTTAAATTGTTTGCAGTTCTTAATGACAGCTGATTACCTTAATTGAGGAGATAATGTTTTGTTTTAATTTATTTGAATACTTAGAATGTTGCAATTATTTATCTTTTGTCTTCATATTTTCACATCAAAGGTAATTAATGCAAAAATGGCCCGATCCTGTTGCACAGCTCAAGCAGTGGGAGTTGTGGGGGGAGAAAGAGAGACCTTACCACACAGTTGTTCTTGGCCACATTGTCAGTCAAATAAGGGTATTTCTCAAGTATTTCCTGGGTAGTTTTAGGTAGGTATGTAATCTTCTTCTGAGCAGTACACTGCTTCAGACTGCCCTCTCCCCCAGTAGTAGCTGCAACCCACTGGTGAATGAGGTGGCTCCTGCAGGGCTCTCTAAACGCATTTTAGGCCTCCCATTGTACACACATGTAAGGATCGTATTGTGTAAACCTTAGTTCAAAACAAAGAAATATTGTGCACAATGCTGCCTGCTGAAAGCCTACATTTAAGGACCTTTAACAAAAATCAGAACTTTCCAAAGTTGCAGGAAAATGGGCATTGTGTCTAGTTTTGTTTTATCTGATCACAATGCTTTTGCCATTAAAATTGTTTTGGGATTTTGCTACCTTCCTTTCTTCCTCTGTTCATTTCTCTGTACCAGTGTGCTGTGCTGTGTGATACAGTGCAGTGTACAAGAGCAAACATGAGTGGCCAAAACCTCTGTGCATGTTGCAGTTGGAAAGCCCAAAGTTCCGTGTTCCTCCTGAGCTCCTGAGGATGCGACTTGAGACAAGACATAGAAGGCATTCCCAGTTATGTGGAGTTGCATCTTTTCTTTAACCTCTTCTGCAAGGCTAACAACATATTTAAGTAGTCCTTGTGCCTGTTTTATCCACAAGCGTTAGAATTACATCTGGCTCTGGTGCAACTGCAGAGTGGAAAAAAAGCTCCTTGCCCATTACTGCCATTTTTGAATATTTCTTTAGAGCAAGCTAATGTCAAAGACTTTTTCTCAGCTCTGCATGTTTTGCTCTTCTTTTCTCCTCTCTTCTTTTCTAACTTATCCATCATTGGTGAAACTTTGAAGAGTCTGTGAAGGTGATGTGTATTTACATCAATAAATATACAAGAACTTTGTGTGTGTGTTAGTAGTGAACGGAATATTGATTCAGAAAATTTAATCCATGATTTCACTCAACAGTGCAAGTTTTCCAAGGAGGATTTAAGTTTAGCTTCATTTCTATGAACCAGATGAAAACATTTTTCCATGTATCTGTCTTACCTAGGACATTCTTCTGTAGTTTATAGGATGCCCAGAGCTACTGTAGATATGAAACAATTTCTGGCTATTAGATCTCTGCATCACCAAAATGCAAATTGCACTCCCGAATATGTAGGCCACTTGCTGAATAACCTCAAGAAATATATGGTGAAAATGCTATTTCTCATGTGTTCAGATTACTCCCTTCAAAGGTTTTCATCAGGTTTTTAATATCCTGAAAGTCCCAGTTCTGGGGCAGACTGCAGTTCAAACTTCATTTTCAATTCTTAGAGTGAAGTCATTTAAATAAACAAATAAAAGTGGCGCGTCATGTGTAGCTTGTGCCAAAGTTCGCTGTGTGCCAGTTAGAATTAATTTTTACGAATCCTTACATATATGAGTTTATAATAACAATAATACAGATACATATGCTTGTCCCTAGCAACTCTGATGACCATTGTGGTGCTTTATATGTGCACAAGTAAAATCCCAGCACAGTTCTGACCTGTGTTTATTTTTAGTATTTCATGAATCACCTCCTTTAGCTGTTTTTCTTTTCTACCTAACGAAAAGCAAATAAATCTTATTACTAAATAACACTAACATATTTGACAGTAAGAATAAAATCCCTTGTCTTTTTTTTAATTTTAGTTTTTAATTATTTTTTTGTGTGTGTGAATGGCCAGATGGAAATGTTTACCCTTTAGACAAATTTAGATTTGATATTTTTGTTATGTTTGGTTTTCTTCCTGGTAATTGTGTTAGCACTTTGCCGATCCCAAGTTGTGTATTATTACAGTGGAAAGTGACAATTTGATTGTCTTCAGTTGGAGAAACAAGCAATTTTATATTCACAAAGCTGTCGGGTAACAATACCTCACAATACTGAGAGCTCCTGGCAATGTGGTTTGGCACCTATATTTAAGTGCTTTGATGATTGCATAACCTCTACTGAATCAGAAATATTTTGCCTGCTAGAAATGTTTTTAGGCTTGTAGTGTAAGGTTTTTATTAAAAAGGCAATGTGTAACTGAGTGCAGAGCCATTGTTTTATGTTACATGGAGGTACTAATTAGGTGGTTTAGTGCAACTGGCTTACAGGTAAGCCTGAAACTGATACTTCATTTTACTGTCTGCTGAGATGCTTTGGTTTGACTTAGAAATGAGAACCTAAAACATGGAAGGGTGGGAGAAGGATGGGGAATAAGAGGAGAGAAATCTGACTTAATACTTCTGTTCTGAATCAGGTTATGCAGAGAAATGCATGTGACCATTCACACCTGTAGAAATGAAAATTAACTCATTACCTGGAATCTTAAGCAACTCCTGAAAATTAACTGTAGGTGGGGGGAAAAAAAAAAAGTAAGAATAATGTCTCTTACCATTGTAACATATTTCTCATGGAGTGTTGAAAGGATTTAATGAACTTTTCAGGAACTTATGCCCATCAGATTTAAGTGTGGCCAGGAAGATTTTTAGTTATTAGAACAACTTCTTAACTGGCTTTGTAAGGGAAAAAAATAAATGTATTCTTGTCTTTAGTGTAAAGTCCCAACTCAAAGTCTAAGCATGCTAAAATAAATTCTTAGTATTTTTTGACATCCTTTATCAAAACCATTTATATAACAATCCAGATAAACAATTAAGTAATTCTAATCCATAAAAATATGTGGATTAATGCTTATTTATAGCAACCATTGTTATTAAATTTAATTGTTAATGATTGCTTTTATTTATATGGTATATTCTCTTTCTGCCTAAAAAAACCAAATACTAATAAGTTGCTGATGGATAAATTTTGGCACACTGGCTCTTGTTCCCATAATTATTGATAAAGATAGCTGGAAGTCAGTACTGCCTTTTTTCTTTTTCTTTTTCCAACAGTAAGAAATTGGATATCCAGAGACACATGGCATAGTCATAGGACTTTAAAGGCAGCCATCACTGCGAAGCTAATACCAACCAATTAAACAGAGGTGGTTACGTGATGTAACATTATCAGGAGAAACAATTCATGAGTCAAAGCATTCCAGGGCATATGAGCTCCAGTCCAAAGAACAGTCTCAAGCTGTTTAAATAAAGTGACAGCAATATTGTCAGCTAAATATAAACTATAGAAATTATTAACTACAGTGACTGAAGATGAGCATATCCCAGGTGCTAAGTGTCTATTCTTTCACTGTCCTTCTACTGCATTTGATGAGAGTTCACCTTGGACATTTTCAGTGAAATATTCTGGTAGTGAATAAAGACACTGGAATACTTAACCTGCCAGAAAGATAGGTTGTATTTTTGGCATTTTATGAATCCAAACACTTTGGATTTTCACTGAGAAGTCACAAGGGATTGTGAGGCTGTTTTGCTGCATCCATTTTGATGTTTTCAACAACTTGATGAATAGACAATAACTCTTTTCCAAACCCTAACATTTCACTGTGGGCTGCATGTCCGAGGAGATCAGTCTAATGGCAGAACGTAAGGAAAAGACTTTCCAGAAAGTTCCAAGGAACTGTTTAGTTCTCACACTTTATTATAAATGAGAAGAAACACCACTAAAGTTGTTCCAAATCCCCTGCACTTTGAGGAAGTCTGAGTCTGAAGTCAAACTTTGTGATTTGCATTCACATCTATTAGCAGAAATGTAATTTGCCTGGATTGGAAAAATAAATGCAAGAATAGCTGAGTGTGGATCTTGGAAGCTGTGCGTGTATTGCTTAGCTTGATGCTTATTTCAGCTGGAGATTTGGGTGCTCAGTTACCATTAGAGCTGTCATTTCTTGAATCACATTTGCTTCCACTCCCCCTGCTGCCCTTTTATTTCCAAGGTGGTTCCTGTGATTACCATAAACTCTCTAATCTTGCAATGCTGTTTATGATCTATATGTAACTAATTCTTGTAGAATTCCTGCAAAATGAAGCCAGGGAAGAGCGTCAGGGAGTAAAGCTGATTGGCCTGAGGCCTTGCTGTGACTCAGAGCCAGGAACAGAAATGGGGAGATTCTGTCCCATTGCTGCCTTCTCTAGCTTTTTGGACTTCGTGCGTAGGGATTTATGTCAGGGTGCGAGTCCCCAGGAGAATGAAATTTTTTTACCAACTGTTTATTTGTGTCACTCATTCACTTTGAAAATAGGTATGCGATTTCATAATTTTGGGAAACAGCTGTTTTTTCTAAAATGGCAGACAGATTACAGTGTTAGCTTTACAATGAGTTACGTTACTGAGTTCTGCCTGCAGAACATTGTTTTACAGGGGCAGAGCTGCAAAATATTTTGGCAATTGCCAAAGCACGTTTGCTTTTCTTGAAGTCTATCTGAACACGACTCTAACCAGTTTATTTATGCAGCAAAAAAAATAAAGATCAGTTTTCCCGAATGTTTAATCTAAGATAAACTGTTTTGCAGCTAGAAATAAGTAAATTATTCTGGTAACTTCTATGCAACTATGCCAATGTACTCATTCTACTTCAGGCTTGTGCTTGTGCAGGTGAACTTGCACTGCAAAATAAGTTGCATAAAGGACACTTTTGAGTTTCAGAAGGGGTCTGAAAATCTGTGAAAGACATGGGGCTGTGGCATGGGTATGAAAGAGGAGGATACTGTGGGCAGTGCAGGTGAAGAGAAGCATATAGTGCTTCTAAGCTGAGTGCTGATTTATAAGGGAGGGTCTCAAAACCATGTTTAATATTATGAGAGGACTATGCACCTTTTTGCTCTTTTATAAGGTGGAGAGGGATAAGGTGTTGTGGCTGAATTTTACTTATAAACACCAGGTTAGCTCAAAAGTCTAGAAGAAAATACTTAAAAGTTAATGAGTACTTCTAAAAATGATTTCTCTTAATTTATTTAGTCCTAGAGTCACCAAAGCACTTAGACATGTGCTTAACTTTTTGAAACTGAGTAGTCCAATTTGAAATTAGTGGACTGCTTGCATACTTAGAGTTAATCATGCACTTAAGTACTTTAATCTGGCACTTTGGGGAAAAGGAATGGAGACTTTATGAAAGCTCTGTAAGCGAATGTATTTCTAAACTGATCTGATTCCAATCTACTGTTGGAGCTGTAGACCTGGGTTATGTCTCTACCGTAGTCACAAAAGCAGGATGAATTAGTCCATCTGAGTGAGTACCACACTACTGTAGTTGGAGAGCTATCAGAAGCAAGCTTGTTTAAAATTACTTTGGATATCTGAGCATTACAAAGCAGTCATTTATGTAGCTGCAGTGTAGACATGCCTTTAGGTTTATGGATGCTTTGTGAGGGTGGAGCAGAGCAGAAGCTTGTCTCTGGCCAACTATGAGTCTGCTTTGTCATATATCTCCTTGTTGTTGCTTAGTTTATATGTTTTTGAAACAGTGTCTGGCCTGTTGCTTTGTTGTTATCTGTTGTTGCACTTTGTGACTTGATTCTGAAATGTCTAGCAGCTAAACCTCAAGGTCTAGCCTTAATTTCCACTGTAGCATTTAATCATTTGAGCAGTCAGCAGGGATGGAAGATATTTCAGGCTTTGGAAGCCTTTCATGTCAGAACTATCACCTAATTGTTTTGAAAAAGAGGCTATGAATTTTTGAAGAATGTGAGACCATAGAAAAACCTTAGAAAAAAAAAAGGTATTATTATTTGTGTTTACAAAGGTATAACACACAGTGGCTTTAGGCAGAAATGAAAACTAATGTGTGAATCTGACTGACAGTCTTCATTAGAGCAGAGAGATTGTCTTCTGTGGTTTAAAATAAAAAAAAAATCATATATAAAGAGAATGGAGCTGTTTGGGACAGTGTTTAGCAGTTCAATTGTAGCTTTAGTACCTTAATACTGAGGCCAATCAAAACTGAGGTTCAATCCCCCAGCTTTAGGGACATTTTGATAAATGATCCCATTCTTTTTCTATCTCAAGCTCAAAATGAGATAGAATTTTATCTAGTTTTGGAAAATACAAATCAAGATTTATTTAATTCTCAAACTTGAGCTGGTGATAGGACTTCTGATAATTAGGGCCTTTTCTCAACCTTTTTTCACACCCATTAGGTATATTTTCCACCTTTAGTCATTGGTGTGTTCTGATAATCTGTCAATTTAATGAAAGCAACAATTTCACAATGTAGTTTTCTTTCTGATTGTGTGCTGTGTAATCAATATACTGATATAATGTGAGTGTAATTTCCTCTCTTATTTTATCTCCACTGCACAGTATTATAAATAAACAGCTAAAAAAGAAAAAAGAAAGAAAAGCACCAAACAAATCTGTTGCATCTTCTTTTAAGATTGTACCACTGTAGACACTTGTTCTAGTAAAGTAGAATTGGACCCACTTGATTGCATTTAAATTTTTCATGCTTCAGCAGTTTGTCTGGGAGCACAGTAAAGAAAACCCCCCGAGCGAGGATAGTTTAGAATAATAGAACTTGATTTTGTGTATTATAGCGGCACCATTTGCGCTGCTGTAGTTAGGGTTGTGTCAGCACTTCCATTATAAACCCCTGTTTGCAGGGGTTATAACTAGGGAGATATTTTTTTATCAGAAACTTTTTTTTTTAAATCATTTGTGTGAGTTTAATTGATAATAGGAGAAAAAAATAAATTATAATGGTAATTAGTAAATTTCTGATACCTTTAACAAGCTTTATTTATTTTGAATATTGATTCTTTTCCCTCCCCTCTCTTCAGGGATTTTAACAAATGCATTTTGAATGTTTTAAATATAAAATTGGGAAGTTGTTATGGCTTAAAATTTGACTGCTATTCATGCTCATATTCTAACATTAAAATATTTTAACACAACACGCTGTTCTATGGTTTAATTTTATCATAAACATAAACTACTCAAATGGGACAGATTCTTCTCCTTTTGAATCGGGTGAGACCTTGGAGTTATTGGCCAAACTCTGCCTTTTGACATGATGGAGTTGTTTGTACAGAATTCTCCCACTTAGGCAAAAACAAAGAGGTAACAACTAAAACCTGCATGAAGGAGTTGACTGGATAACACCTCGCTGCAGAGTTTAAATTTACTCTGTTTTACTGATTGCAAACCTAGGCATAATCAATGTTTGGTGCACAACCGGGCACCCTCAAAAGACGTGTACAAACGAGGTATATTCTTTGGGTTAATCATTGTGCTGGGAAGAGAAGGTGAAAGGCTTAATGTAGCAGGGCCCACCACCTCTGTCCCTTTTAACCCAACATTTTAAATCTGACAACCAAAAACCTGAAACATAGCACTAAATCTAGTTGTTTTAACAAAGCTTTAGGAGAAAATAGAAGTGAAACACACCCCTAAAAATTGTCATGAGGAGAGCTGAGTGCCTGGGAGGCCTGCCTGAGCCTGTCTTCTTTTTCAGCCTCCAGGACTATAGGTAGCTGAGTAAAGTGCAGCATGAAACGTGTCTGATTGTAATGCATCAGTGGGAAAAAAGGGTAGGTGGAGCTAGGAGATGTTTGAACCCTACCCTTGGTCTGTTCTCTTCCTCTGGTACAGAAAAATGTTGCTGGGCACGGCTTGAGATTTTTAGCGAATGGGACTTTGTTGATATATTTTTATTTTTAATATTAACTACATAATCAACAGAACTTGAATTTAGACTTTTATTGAATTGTGCTTAAAATGTCTTGGTTAAAAGGAAAGTGTACTAATGTACATTGCAAAGAACAAATGCTTCCCCTACAGAGCGTTACCAGTAGATAGCTTTACTGAATGGTCACTTGAGGAAACACCAAAAGCCTGTTTATGAAATAGAGGTGAAGCCTTTCTAGACTAATTATATTCAGCATGTAATTTCTAAACTTCAGTCTGAATTTTGATTTTCAATTAACATTCCCAATTTGAAGATAATTTTCTATTTAATGTAATTGCAGGAAATAATTTATTGGCTGATTAAGACTGAGGGCCCAGCCTTCCTTAAGAAAACAGTCCCTAACAAACCAGCCTTTAAAGCCAACTCGTAGCTTTGGACAGATTCAGCCTATTTTTGCAGCTGCAGAGTTGTGTTTAATTAGGATTGTGCACTATTATTCATTGGTGCAGTTTGTAGTTGAAATTATTCTTAAGAGACATTTTCATTTCTAGTTTTGTGTCATGATTAATTTATGGTGAAGAAACAGCCACAGCTATTGCTTTACACAGAAGCTCGTTCAGTTTGAAACAGGAATGAGATCTGTTGAGAAGGTGAAAGAAAGGAAAATCTGTTATTGTGACTTTCAGTTCTCATGTTGGGTTTTCAAATTACATAAAGCATGACTTTTATTTTCATGTGAGTGATTACATTAACATGACTATTTTAATGAGAAAAGGGAAAGCAAACCTTATATTTTATCTTAGATCATAGCAATTATGAAGCAGAACCTTTTGAAGTACATACAATAATGCTGGTTGCTGAACTCTTGGCATGTTCTCTGTAGCATCAATACAAATTCTTTAGTGTAGTAAGAATGTAATACACGGTTTGAATTCCTCAGTTCTGCTTATTGGCAACATTAATATTAGACTTACACTTACACTTAGGCTTCCCTAAAGAAAATATAAACCTTTTTTTCCCCACCAGTATTGAGTTTAAGAGGCAGGATTATCTCTATTTACAGAATAGTTATTCTAAATAGGTATCAGTGTTTTAATGTGTTTCAAAGCACTTCAAAGCTTGTAATACTTTCATATTGAACTGTACATAATTAGATTAGTTGATCCTATATTAATATTTTTATCACTGTAGGATACTAAATCTGAACTCCCTCATTAATTGTGAGAAATTTAGCATTAGCTGTTAAATCCTATGTGAAACACAGGCTGCTACATAAAAACTACTGTTTAAATTGGAATTAACTTAATTATTTTTCTTTGCACTTGATATTTCCTTCACTGTAATATTCATGAAAGCATGTGACAGATTTGTAAATTTAACTGTTAGTCTCAGATTTCCAGACCCTTTAATCAGTATTTATTTGTCTGTAGAAACAGTACTAGCAAGTTAATGATTTGCTAATTTGAAAAATGCTCATGTGGTTTCCTATGTTAACTGATTTGTGCATTTTTAAAGAAATGGTATGAAATCAATTATTGTTAAAAAGCAATTAAGGTGAAGATTTTATTCCTTAGTTTCTCGGTAATTTCAGTGTCAAGGATATTCTAAAGTTACTAAAACCTGGAAAAATAGCTAATGCATTTTGTCTGTCTTTCAGATTTATTAATGATTGTTTTCACAGTTGCAGTTAATCTTACTAAAATTTTTAAATATAGTGCTTTCAAATTTTGAGTTGAAGTTGGTAATGTTTTCTTCTAAGTGCAGAAACTGTGGTAAAAGCTGTGTTTGCATATGAGAAGGTAGTAAGAGGCCATTATTAGAAAAAGGCATTTAACATAAATCAATGAATTTTTCCATCACACTTTTAAGTAATTTGAAGTATTTTTTTCTGCTATATCCTGTACTTGATGACAAATATGAAAAGAAATATCATTATTTTAGATTTGTAATCTGAACTGTAAAATATTACTCAGATATTATGCATCTATCAATCCAATAAACATTTCAGATTTAGAACACTTTTCACAAGTTCCTGAAAACACTTTCTGAAAGGTAAATCCAGGTAAAATTTTAACCAGTTTAAAAGCAGCACAGCTTTAAACAGCAAAAGGGCTTATTTAACAAAATTTAAAATGGATTTAAAAATTCTCATCTCTGTAGCAAACATCTCCTTGCTGGGAATGAAATCAGGTAAGTATGATGGGCTTTAAGCATTTAAGAATTTGCTTATGACCTTCAAATTGCTCAGGGAAGTAAGAGTTTAAAGAATTTAACTCTTATGCAAAATCAACATGAAAATATCTATTAAAATCACTATTTTCTTATGGCTGGAGAAAATTACATTGTTTGATAAGTCTAAACAAATATGTCATATAACTTCACCCTGACCTTGTCTTGGTATCAACAAATACTTTTTCTCAGTGTTTTGGATCTAGATTCCACAAACCTGTACTTTTTTAGAGTATTTCATTGAATGCATGTGAGTATTTTTTGGCTGTTGTAGGCAGGTGTTTAGAGGACTGTTTTGAGCTTGGGCTTTTTTTTCCTTTTAGCACCAATGTTTTCTTTTTGTCTGCTTTTCTTGTTTCGTAGAAGAATGTCTTCCAAGCAGGCTACCTCTCCATTTGCATGTGCAGCTGATGGAGAGGAAACAATGACCCAGGACTTAGCATCACGAGACAAGGAAGAGGGCAACAGTGATCAGCATGCAGCCTCTCATCTGCCTCTACACAATGTAATGCACAACAAACCTCACTCTGAGGAGCTACCAACTCTGGTCACGACCATCCAACAAGATCCTGAGTGGGATGGAGTAATCTCAGCCCAGCATAGAATGGTGAGTTTCACAGCTCTTGCAGTGGCTTTCCAAATTAGTATTGTAAAAGACTCCCACTTTGAAAGATATGTTTAGGTGTAAAGCTTTTTAAGTGTTAAAATGTCAGTAGTAGATCAACATCAAATGGTGCAATTGTAAATTACAGTTGTATAATCTACTTAAGTATACAGTTCTATGTGAATGAGGTCATTTGATGAGTTCACCTTCTGAAAGGAAATGCATCTATTTATCATGTTTTCATTCAAACCTTGATTTATGTTGTAACCTTTCTAACTCATATATTCAAGCATTAATTTCTGACAGGTGGATATAGCTTACAACTCTTTGTCATCTGCAAAGTGTTGTGCTGAAGGAAGAAACTTTAATGTGTTTTTTTACTTGTCTCTCAGAAATGGAACCCACAAAATCTAGAATATTATAAGCTTTACTCCACAAAAAAGAAACTGGCATTTTAGGTGACAGAAACATCCTACTTTATTTATAGGAAATTGCAACTTTTTGTGGAGGGGAAAGGTGTTTATGAGTAATTGTGTCATGCTCTTCTGCTCTAGATCACCAGTTTGTATACAGGTGACACTAGGAAGGATCAGAATTATTAGCAGTTTTCTCTTTAGTAGCCTACACAAAATTATTTTGTGTTTATAATTCTGTCTCTGCATCCCCAAAACTCTGCAATAAATGGGCAGGCTGAAGGGGCATAGCATAGCATCTCAGTCAATTTATTTTTCTTGCATGTGTTCCTCAGAAACAGAATTAAGGTACATGGAGCAGCCAGGTGTTCTGTGAATTTAGAATGTCATAATTCCAGACTCTCCATACAGTGACTTTCACAGATTTTAAATTCAGACAGTTAGCTCAAAAAGAATAAAATTTGTTCTTATTTTTATTAAATATCTATGATCAGGTTCTTTTCAGCAAATCTTTTCTTTTTTCTTCCCTAGGTTAAATCAGCAGCTATCAATAAGGTTAAACAAAATTGTAGATTTTTATTTTTTTAATAGCACTAACAATAATGAATTTATTTCAAATTTGTCTCGATATATCATAATGCACTAATCAACATAACAAAGTTCTTTGTTCATATTATGATGCCTGGAGTTAAATAATAGCACTAAAATAAGATCTGTTTTGTTAATATAGTGTTGATTTTTTTTTTCCTAAAATATGATTAGTTCAAAACATCAAACCAAACCAGAAAATTGCTATCTAATCTGTACTTCACAACTTACCCCAGTGCAGAATTTTCTATCAGGTCTAAAATGTTCCTAAGTATTTGGACTATGGGTCATAAGGCAAAATTTCAATTGCAAAAATAGCTTTAAAGGAAAATGATTTTAGGTTAGTTATTTGACAAGGTAGGTTGTAAGTTGTATATATGGCTTCTGTTCAGAAGTCTGAGATATAGCCTCACTTTGGACAGAATCACCCTTTCGCCCAAGTTATGCAATAAGCACATTAGAATAGTTTTGACCTCTGTGTTATCAGGAGGACAAGTTGGATGCAGGAACGATTGACCCAGTTTGTTGATAGAAAAAGTAAAGCTGTGAATTCATCAGCTCCTTCTCTATTCATTCAGAGAGGCAGGTGTAATGTTGGAATTTTAATATTAGACACCAGTAACATTGAGAAAATTACTCTGTGTCCTAGAGAGAAAGGAACTCCAAGCTTCCAGGAATCACTCAGTGCTTTTTTTCTTTTGGATCAGGCTGTTCCTTGGTCATGGAGTAAGCCAAAGTGGTAGAGCCTTACGTAGAATGATCAGTTGTACTTGTGTATATTGCTCGGAAGGGAGTTTGCACTCACAGTGACAGAGTGCAATCTCTGTTTCTTTCCTAATGCTGAACTATCATGTCAACACTTTCTGTTCCTCTGGACAGGCACGAATCAGTAGTCAGCTTATCATGTTTCAGAACAGGTGCATAAACTTTGCTCGAGGGACTTAGCACTCTGGTTTTCCTTTCTCCTTTTTCCAGTAAATATTCCATCATATATGCAGATGAATGTCCTGAAAATCATTAGGAGTTTCCACAAGTCCCTTAGCTTAAATCTGGTGGTGGATATATGTCAATCTTATTTAGATAACTTTCAGTCAAATAGATTTCCTCCCCCCCCAGCTCATAGTTGGATATAATTTCCAAGGCTTGGCTACCAGGGCAGACTGAAGTTCCGAAGCATGATGTTTGGTTGCACTTTAAAGAGATCTAAAATGTACAAAGCAAGGTCCCAGTGTATTTACAATTAGGTGAGTTAGATAACTAGTTAGATCACAACTGTGACGTGGTGAAAAAAAGTCATCTTGAGGGACTGTCCTTTAGGGTGCCCTGTTTGTTGATTCTCTGGGGGTTTTTTTGGATGATTTTTTTTTTCACCCTTAACTGTGTCCTTCATGAGCAAACATTTAAGCCTCAGTTCATTGCATAAAGTTTCTCTGAAGTGTCTCAGTCTCCAAGCAGGCATCAGTATTGTTAGGAAAGAATTCAGAGGTGCCTGCAACTATCCTATGAAAACATGTTCATACTCCTTAAAGGGAGGAGAGGTTTCTTTCCAGAAAGACAAATTCCAGAAGGTGGATTGGGCAATTCTGAGCTAGGTGCTGTGGTAGTGGTAACTTTTCTACTCAATAAAACCAAATTCTCAGAAGGTAAATGCTTTCAGACTCTTTCCAGATGGATCCTTTAAAAGCAGGTTTGAAGAAGCACCTGTTCATACAATTTATATTGAAAATAAAAGACACTAGTACTGTCACTGAAATGCATCAATAATATGTGTTGTCTGGTTAAAAGATAGTAAATTCAAAGAATGCTGTGTCGACATGTGGGGAGGAAAAAATTTCTCTTTTATCTGTTACCTAATTAAGGGCAAAATCTTTATGCCCTTCAAACTACTAAGGAGTTCCCTGGAATTTGAGAGAACACACAGTATGCATCATAACTTGCTTTGAGGGCGTGCAAATCTTAAGTTTAAAAAAGGTACTGTAGTAGGGCAATTTGACTGGAAAAAAAATTGCACTTTACCCAACAGTTATGGCATACAACACTTTCTGTAATGTAAGATACCTTTAAACTACATTGTGCATTATCATAAAAAAACACACTGGCTAGAAATGTTTTCAAACTTTCACTCCCTTTTGATAGCAGGCATTGCTTTCCACTGAGTCCTTTGTGTATTCTGAATGTCTGGAAGCCAAAATATTTTGTTTTAACTCCCACTCTATAGTATTTCCCAGCTGTGTACTTATATGGTGTAATAAAAGGATTTAACAAATGGGAAATAGCAGCTGCATTTGGAAATTCCCTTTGTGCTCCCTCTTCATTTGACAGATTCAGCAATGTGTAACAACTGTAACGTCAGACCTGTAATGACTTATACTGCGAGTATCATATCACCAGCCGATTTGATGTTCCAGTGGGGAGGAGATAAAACAACCCAAGATTTCTTTACATTCATAGTGCTGAGCTGAAAAGATTATATGTATGTTTCTATCTGTAAATTAATATAAAAATACCTGGTTGTAAGGGGCTTCATTGCTGTTTGTAGCCCTTCTAGAAAATAAAATCTCTTTTAGGCTAAGGCCGTATCTATTTGCTGCAATAAGCTGTAGAGAAGAGGGCAAAGTGGTACTAAGATAACAGTGAAAGTATCATGCTTTCACCTATGGACAGTGAAATAGTCCAGTGAAACAGTTAGGCAAGAAATATAGTCAAATTTTCAGATTGCATCCAAAACCCATCTCTTTTAGAGCAACAGACAGAGAGGATGACTGGGGAAACCCAGAAGTACTTAATATTGTTAAATTTTTTAGTAACTGAATTGTTGTATCCCAGTAATATGTCAGTTGGACAGTGTGTGCTTACAATGAATGAGGGCATTCACTTCTTTTTGCTCTACCATTATTTGGAAGTGAGAGACTCTCACAGGGAACCACTGCAGCAATTCAAGTCTAAAGGATGGGTGTTGTTTCCCCGTGACTGACAGAAACCAAACACATTTACAAGTACAATTAACTACGTCCAAACATATGGTATGTTTCCATATATGTTTTGTAACACCATTCAGAGACTCCTTGGATTTAGAAATTAGTTTTATCTCATTGGATTTTATCTCAAATGGCACCATCGGCATATATTTCGTAATTATGTCAAGCTATGTAAGTAATTATGTTTTATGTTGACTTCTTACCAAAAGAGTGAAAGGTTTGCTGATTTTCCACTGTGGCTGCATATATGTCTCAGCAGTACTGACAGAAGATTTATATATGCAGCAGAAACATTGAAGATCTCTTAATGCCACATGTAATTGTTCCTTTCAAAATTATTTTAAATCGCCCAGAATCAAATTTAACTTTATATAGCTTTAGCAAAGCTACTGGCATCAGGAAGACAGAAATAGGTGCTATCCTGAAGGTCTTAATGTTTCCGTGCTTGCTGTCTCCATGTAAAACAGGCACAATCCTGTTGCTTCCCCCACCTCTCCTTGGTGTTAACTTCTCATGTTGAAGGTTCTTCCCTTAAGGAAAATAAATGCGTTTAGGGAAGATCACTGAAAAATGTTTACATATGCTAAACATTGTGAAGTTATTGTTATATATTGTTATATAAATTAATGACTTCAAATTCTCGAAAGTTATAGATTCAATTACATGTTTTGAAATTTTATTTTTACTTCCTTTACGGGTGGAATAGGAACATATAAAATGCATCAAATATAATGCCCTAAACTCTGGCAATTTTGTATCTGCTAAATTGCTCATGCAGCTGTTATTTACGTGTACAAATCTGAGTTTTGTGATGACTGAAAGCAATTCTACTGTGCTTGTGATATTATTTCAGCATGCCAGGTATTGCATCAGAATCTTCATCTAACTAAAGAGATAAATACCTTCATATATAGTTGGATGCATACAAAGTTTTGACTGAAATTAGAGTGCGAAAAAGCATGGTATATTTCCATAAAATAAACTTCTATGGGAAATATATTACAGAAAAGATAGATTTTATTTTTTTTTTTCCCCAAACATGTTGTTTTCATTCAAAAAGCAGTCAGGTATGTGCTTAACTTGACTTTATTAGGACTACCAGGCACTACAATGTTAAGCACATGTCTAAAGGTTTGAAATATAAAAGGCTTAGTTTTACTAGCTTTAACATAAAAATATGTTTATGCTTCATATTAAAAATAATAAAATGATTCCCTAAAATTGCAGGATACTGTGCTTAATGGGAATGGTGAAATACAAAATCGAAGAATCAAATAATTGCTCTTGTTGGCATGCTTTTTATATTTGTTTTATTTTCATTTTGAAATAGTATATTTTTTCCCAAATGCATGGTCTATTTTAAACCTTTCCATATATTCTAGGGTGAACTGAGTTTTAAATAGAATTAATCATCAGCTGAGTTCTTCACAAAAGACTTGTAGTTTATGTTCATCTAAACTTCTAGTAATTTTATTCCTTTCTCCTATTTTAACATTTCCTATTTTTATGAAGCAATTTCTGAAAACTTTTTAATTCACTTCTGTATATTGACATGAATTTTTTCAAAAGTATAAGCATTAACACATTCTAAATTGTTAATTTTTTTTTTTTCCTTGGGCAAGAAGGAATCAGGTATGCATGCTGATTAACACACTCCAGTCATTAACATGTGATTATGTGGGCTGCATATTGAGCACCTGCCAAAAGATAAAATCCAGCACTTTACTACATCTGTGCAAGGACTTTTTGCATTTCTTTTGTACTTTGACAGCTCAAGAAAAAACAGACTTTGGTATCTTTGTTCAATGTAATAAAACCGTGTACATAAAATATCTTCATGGGGAAATGAAAGGTACTACATATATTTATTTTAATCTTTGAGGCCATGAAAAATCCAGAGACTGAGTCTTACACAGCACCAAGTGTAACGTGAATCTCCTAATGTACTGTATCACTGACATTCATATACAGTTTACAACATTCCTGCATGTTTATAAGGATTATCTGTTCTGGGATTCAGCCAATGTTATTGTAATTCATAGCAATTTTATGTGATACCTTTATGTCTCATAAATGTCTTGTTTTTATTTCAATCTTCCAAATGTTTCATCAGTGTTTACCTTAAAGAAATACAAGTACTCCATGCAGCAGACTGGTTTCCTGCATGCATTCCTCTGCAAATGCTAAAAGGGAGACATAAAGCATGTAATACATGTCACGTAACTATATACAGAGAAGGATTTTCATGTGCATTTGATATTGCTAAAACATAAAGACAAATTTTGGTTTTATATTTACAATAGATCTAGTTATGAGTTGGACAATTAAAATGACCTAATGGGGGAAGTTGGATATATACAGAGTGGTCTGAAATATGCAAGCCACACAATCCTTGTTTTATTTGGCAGATTCTGACAAGCATGCATCACAAAATGTGTGTCTATTTACCCAAAAGGTAAACAGTGCTAATCAGCTGCGACTGATCACAATGCTTCTTCAGTTTCAGTTTAGACAAAAATGTAAGCCTAAATACTCATTTTGTAAATGGCTGCCCATTACTTTTTCCCTAATAAGAGCATTTAACCAAAGTGCAGGGCATAAAGTCTCAATATTGTGATTTATTACCAAACTGAAACACAGGGAGTTAAGACATATGGTATTTGGATAATTAAGGAAATCCTTAGCATCTAACTCTTACAAAAGCACACATAAGTTTAGGCGTATAATTTGTGGGTGAATTGATTGCCACATTGGAATGATTTGTCATTGTATTTAAGATTTTTGAGGTGATTTTCTATTGTGGGATGGAGCACCAATGTTTTCCAAAGCATTGCTCATTTGTAAAGAAAAAGGATTTAAATCACATAGCTGAAAATTCATAACCTGCTGAAGGCTCTGTACCCAAAGTTGGTTTATCTGGATTGATCTGGTTTGCTCCAACAGCTGAGTATGAAGGGATTGCTGCAATTAAGTGGTGATACTTTACATGAAACAAAAAGTCCCTACCTGTTCCATCCAAACAGGTATCTAGTTTTGCAGTAGCATATTCGTAAGAATACTACTTGTATCATATATGCCTGATTATGAGGACATCTCATTTTTGAACCTTGTATCTAAACTTTTTTTTTTTTTTTAAGATTCTCAATTTAGCACGTTATTTCTTGGCTTAGAGCTAGTGCTTACTGTTGTATTGTTTCTTCTTTAGATTTTTAGACGTGTATAAAAGATGAAATGCAAGCCTTTTAAAGATTGCTTTCAACCTATATTTTGGCAGTGAAATCAGTATAAATTTTATCTGAGTAAATGCTGAGTTAAAGACTTGAGGCTTTATTTCATTACTTACCATTTGCCCTCCCACTAGCATAATTTGCTGTGACTTAACAAATGATGTTCTCTCAATAGCTCATAGCAGTCATTCTCAAGCCTTGGATTTAAATAAATCTTTCTTAATAAAACTTTTGTGTTTTTTTTTCTTAATCGGGTGAGAATTGGAAATGATCACTTGGATTTTTCTTTTAATTCTATTTAATTAAATTCCTTAAAATGGGAAACCATATTTAATGTAGTGATTGGAAATGATTTTGTAAACATTTGCTTTCATTATATGTTAACTCCAGACTAGTTCCAAGTGCCAGCATGCCTCTAGTACTTGGAATCAAAACCACTTTGGATATCCAACTTTCCTGGGGTGTTTACATGTGTCCCATTCAATGCAGAGACAGATAAATATCCCTTTATAACAGAAAAGCCTCATCCACATGGAAATAAGCAATTCAGCTAACACATTTTATGTTAGTAATGTTTGCTTTCTACTTCTTTTTGGCCATTCATCCTGTGATTTCAGTTGAACTCTTTACCGAAACACTTTTCTCTCTGGCTATTAAGTGGGATTGCAGTTGTCAACTTTCAATCAAAGTTGATCATAGTTATTGTCAAATTGCTAACTAACACCATGACCCTGATTCTGTACAGCCTGTAGTTTCATTGTTCCTCTTTTCTCACCTTTAGAGAGCTTCTATCTTTGAGACAGGATCTGTCCTCCCTATATGAAACATAAATGCTGCCATTTAAATCCACAGTCTCGTGCACTCCCCCTCGTTTAAGATTCCTGACCAGAGACTCCAGGTCACCAGACTGCTGGTCTGCCCTTAACCCTTACGAGGATACCAAAGAGGATTCTGTCCCCCACCAGATCTCCACACATGATTCTGGGGTCCCCAAACTGAGATGTTACTTCTCAGCCTCCAAATACAGCCCCCTCATATTTTGTACATTTAGAGAAAGGAGAAGAATATCAAATCTTGTTTCTAACCTCTTTCACCCACAGAACTGTAATTTTGTGCCTGTTTGCTTTATTTTGGAAGTGAAAGGACTTCAGAGGAGGTGACACAAGTTGGCTCATGATTCAACTTGCAGGTACTGCTATAAATATTAGCTTCCCAATATGAGAAAAATATTGGGTAATCTACCCATACCTTTATTTATATAAATTCCAGTAGTGCTCCCTCATTTACCCAATTAAGACCAGTGGGAGCCCTGATGGGAAAGGCACTACATAAACTTGTTTGATTATTTGTTCAATCTCTTTTCAGCAGAAACATCCAAGAAAGTATAAGGATTTTCCTTTCTTTGCACAGAAACTATCAGCTCTCTTTTTGAAGAATTAAGCCAGTGTAACTTTTGAAATTTAGCAAATGTACATTCTAAAATATAATTTTCTCAGAGTAAGAGGCTCACTGAACTATCCATGCACATTATCTTAATGTAGCAAATTAAGAAGAATTGTAGTAGCATGTGAAGAAAATGCTGTGTACGTAGTCACAGAGTCACCCTCTTTATTTACACCAAGCTGTTACTTGTAATAATTCAGAATCGTTGCTGCTGTTAGCAAAGCTATAATTTGAGCCATTCACAGCAACTCTAAAAGGAGTAGTAAACAGGCCACTCATTGTTTACACCAGGCAGCCTGGAAAGCTGATAAGACTAAGGACACTGTTGTCAGAGTACATATAATCAAAGAAAATTTGGGATTGGTTATACTCTACTGTCCCTCTAACACGAGAAAGGCTATAAGGATGGACTCAGGAAAGCTTTTACCATATTGTGCTGTAAATCTTTATGTTGTTCTCCTATTAACATATGAGTAGGCAAGTAGGTAGAGGTTTTAGGGGCAAGTAAAAGTATGATTTCATGCATGGGCTATCTATCCCTGAGTGAGTCATGCATAGTATTTTCGTGTCCATACCTTGCTAATTTCTGGTTTTCTGTCTTTTGTGCATTTATTTATTTTTCTCAATTTTGTTCACTTTGAAACTCAAACCTTAAATTTTAGTGTCTACATATAGGTATTTAAACTCTTATAATAAGAACATTTTGTCAAAACACTAACCACAGTGGGTTGAATGATCAGTAATAAAATTTGGTCTGTGCTAATGGGTTGGCAAGAAAATGCATGCAGGAAAAATGCCATTTATTTACCTTGATGAGAAACCCCAGCATTTCAAAAATAGGCTCAGTTTTGTCCTGCTGAATGGTAACCTGCTTAAATAATGGTCCAGACTGAGTTTCTCTCTTCAGTTGCTGAGCAGTAGGATTTTCTTATTTTGTTATCTCTGCAAATGAATACCTCTTCAAAATAAAACATTTTTGTATCTGACATAGTAAAGCAAACAGAAAAGCTTAAGATACAAAATCATCATACATGTTCTCTAAGCAGTCAGATTTGTGTCTGTTTTTGTGTAAATAAGATGTCTTCAAATTTTGTTTGCCAACCATTAGAGAGCTAGTCTGGAAATGCCTCCATTGTGGTGAACAAAATCCCTGTGCAATACCCTTGTGCATTCTGGTGCAGGCATAAATGGTTGTTCTACAGTTATCCAGTACTAGCGTGTAGGTGGGAGGACAGTTCTGTAAACCCAGCAGAGGTGTAGTGGGATCCTGAGTAACCTGCACCTGGTGTTACTGTGGATCAAACTGAGAAGAAATCTACTTTATTCTTTTATTTGTAGTAATACTTTCACCTAAGTACGACCAAATTACAAACATAGCACTCCACTCTTTCTGAAACTAAAATATATTTCAGATGCACACAGTATTTTGATGCTGACACTTTATTAGTATGTCCATGGTTGTTCTATTTCTTGAATGAATCTTTAATTAATCCTAATACAGTCAAAGTTAAAAATGTGTAGGGTTTACTGTGGCCAAATTTCACTGATCTTGGATGAAGACACATACTCTGTGTTAAATCTTTTGTCCATGGACTAAATGTTTGCTATTCATCTGATTATAAGATATTTCCTGTTTCTCCCCACTCTCCTTACAAGGAAATCATGGAAGTTGATAAGAATAGCACACCTTTAAACATGCACTGTCAAAAGGAATGTAATGTGTTGAAGCGATTACTCAAAGTTTATATTTAAAGGACCATTTTTACAGAAATGTGTGAATTTTAAACCCAAGAATTCAGAGATGTGTCAGTTATCTAGTGTATCATGTAGCTACTGGGTGAATTTTGGCACCCGATCATGTCCAAATACATGACATTTGTATCAGTCATATGCTCTTGCTCATTTTTTATCAAGTTTTAATCAGTTATGCTGAGAAAAGTAGGTTTGTATGGAAAACTTGCATCAGTGTTGATGGATTTCTCAGTTGGATTTTGCAAAATGAAAACATTTTAGTTGATCTTGGTTAGGCACTTTCCTTACCTTTACTTCCTCTTCCACACTCTTGGAAAAAAACATGAAAAATGCCTTTAATAGCATGCTTTCTTTTGTCTCTTCAGGTAAAACAGAGTGAGACTTCCTCTTTCTGAGTAAGGTGGCTTCATAAAACTTCTCAAGGACAGGATATCTTTCTTTAGTGCATCCTTCCATTTTTGTATTTGAAAAGATGAGATTCTTCTTTCCCAACCATGAATTCATCAGCTCGTTCTATCATAGGAAACATGGTGGTTGTTTTCAATCTGAACTCCAGATTTTCTAGTGAGAGTACTTTATGCACTAGAGCAGGAGGGCCAATAAACAACTTGCTGAGATGATAAACCTCCTGCCTCAAACAACACGTGATCCACTGGTCTCTTTCCAGAGGATACCTTGGCCATAAGGATGTATTAGGAGGGTCTTTCCATCCTGCTTGTGAGTATCAGTGCAGATTCATTTTTGATAGCCATGCCTGTGTCTGATGCATGTTATAGTTGCAGTTTTGGTGATATAGTGGGTGAGGTGCTGGGATATAAATGTGTCATTGTAATATCACTTCAAATACAGTAGAGTCAACTTCCTAGGGAAAAAATAACAGGAATTATTCCCTTCCCTTCTTATGTTTGGGTCTGTCTAGTTTGCCATGAATGTGAGGTCAATATAACCTGTTCATATGGTTGTGATAAAAAGAAAGTTACCAACAGCAGATATACAGCAGTAAAAATATCTGTTCTGACTGTGTAGCTATAAAATTGCTTCTGAAGTCTTTAAAATAGTTCATTTTAGCTGCATTTTATTTGTAGATTATTTACAAGCTAATTCACAATCAAAGATGATGTAAGAATTTGTTTTCTTTCTTGTAGATAATTGTACGTACAGCTGATAAGACTTTTCTATCTGTATTCTGCTATTATTACATAAGATATTTACACTAATGGACTAGTCTACAGTTTTTCTATTAGTGCATTTAGTCCCTTGAATGTCTTTCAGTCTGTGCAGTTCTCCTGCTGGATCCTCAATCATGCTTTTTAACGATTTCTGATTTAGAAAAAGATGGGTCCAGAAAGTCGTCCCTGCTGGGTTTCATATGTTGCCAATTCAGATAATGCACTACAAATGTATTAGCCACTTGGTGAACCCAATACTATACGTGTAGGACTTAACAGAACCAGAAATATTAGAAATGATTTTTTCTTTTATTTTTATTTTTCATTTTAATTACCCACAAAACTGACAGTGTAAAACAATATATTAATTGGACAAACCCTCACTCTTGCAAAGGCTGTCATTTTGCCTTCATTCCATAAATCTGTCTCATTTGTGTGGAGTTTAAACTTGTCTCATCCTCTTTACAGCTATTGCAGCCTCTTGGGGAAGAAAAAGAAGGGTGAATATGCTGCCTTATGGCGGCAGGACTTGGAGAGTCTTTCCTTAGCAGCAAAGGGACATTGTGCTGGACCATGTATGCATCCAGACGAGGGACAGGATAGGTTATCAGGAAGAAGAACATTCAGTTACTTCTACTTGCTCCACAGATTAGCCCTATCTTCTTGTTTCCGTGCTAAACAATAGATTTAGTGTTTCTTGCTGAGAGCATGAAAACCCCTGCATTGAGCCTGGTGGATGTGCTTCATGCTCTGTAAGAGGATGTTGCTCTCTTGAGAACAAAGTCCTTTAAAATTACTATGTTGCTCTTATACGGTCATGTTCAAAGGTGAAAATGCAATGCTACATAGTATTAATTCTTCATTGAGGAAAGTTATTATTGAAATTCAAGCTCTAAATTTGAAAAATATTAGAAAATGCCTTTTTTTTCTTTTTCTTTCTTTCTTTTTTTTTAATCTCTGTGATAAGACCAAGTTTTAAGAAAAAAGAAAATAGTGTTCAGAAATAAATATATGAAAGCTTTCCATTTGAAAAGTGGCCTCAACTTGAATATTGTGTGCAGTTTTGGTCACCGCCAGATAAGAGAGATATTATGCTATTAGAGAGCATCTAAAGGAGGAAAACAAAGCGAGTAAAGGGCCATGAGGGGAAGCCTCAAAGCAGCTGAGGGCACTGGGTCTGGTTAGCCTGGAGGAAGTTGAGGAAGACCTCATGGCAGCCTACAACTTCCTCATGAGAGGAAGAGGAGGGGCAGGCACTGATGTGCCTGTGGTGACCAGTGACAGGACCCAAGGGAATGGCCCGAAGTTGTGCCAGAGGAGGTTTAGGTTGTCTATTAGAAAAAGGTTCCTCCCCCAGAGGGTGGCTGGGCACTGAACAAGCTCCCCAGGGCAGTGGTCACAGCACCAAGGCTGACAGAGTTTGGACACTGTTTGGACAATACTCTCAGGCACATGGTGTGACTCTTGAGGATGTTCCTCTGCAGAGCCAGAGGTTTGACTCAAACTGTGCAGGTCCTTTACAGTTTGGCATATTCTGTGATTCTGTAAATAAATTCTTCTCTGTACCTGTTGTCTTTTGTGATGTTTGACACTCTAATGAACAGAATGGATGGAATAAAAAGCTCTTTATGTTTGACAGATGAAAAAGCAAAAGTAAAGTTTCTGTTCCATGTCACCTCTCTGTGCTCACTAAAGCTCTATAACTCCTACTGTGTTGATGGGGTGCTGTTACTGCTGGGGTGTGACAGTGTCTTCTAGATCCCAGTTTTAGGGCATAAATACTTCTGCAACGTCACTAGCAAATGCTGTCGCCTTCTTCAATGACTGTAACAGTGTTATACTGATCATTTACTGCTGTGCTTGATGACAATGTGTCACCACCACCTTCCACTCAGTCCGCAGCCCTGAGTTACCGTGCTTGCTCACTGTTGGTGTTGCTCCTTCTGTTACATTACACAGCTACTTCTTAATCTGTTCCAGACTGAAGCAGAAATTTATGTCAGATGTCGTTACTGATGGTTAATGCTTTCTAGCCTTTTTTCAGAGCTTGCTTCACCTAGGGCATTTTTCCCAAGAGAAGTTTCGTCAGTACTCTGTAGCAGGGTATTTTCAGCTCATAAAGCAGTAGGAATATTATTGTTATGGGGAACATTGTGCATTGGGAGAATGATTTTTGACAACACTCTTAATTCATATCTTAATTTTCAAATGCATTGCCATTATTATTACTCTTTAATTTTAAAGGAAATCTGTGTTATGGAATCTGATATACATGATGACATTTGTAGGCTTAACATAAATGAAAAAAAAAAAAATTAGCCCAAATGTTTAATGCTCCTAGCCTGGCATTATTAAAAATTAAAATAGAAGAGTAATTTTGAAAATTGTGTGAAAAATTCTTGTACTTGAGTTTTTGAGGACAAATTGAAGAATTTGTTCTCCTTTTAACTGTAATTGTGATAACAGACATGCAGGGATTGTTGCATCTATTGTTGGGAGAATGGAAAGTCTGAGCAAGAGACGTTCAAGAAGGGCATGACTGTTAGGCAACAACTCAATACTGAGGGGAATTGGATTATTTGTTGCTTTTTGTTGCCTTTTCCCCCCCTTCTTTTTATTGTTCAGACATGCACTATCTATTTACAAGGGAGATTAACCCTTTTTACTTCTATGCATTTGACTGTGTAACACCTCTGATACATCCAGTCTCAGTACCGGTGTATTGGCATACATGACTTGTTCGGTCATAAATTCATTTCCTTGCTCATTCTTGCCCATGTTGACCTGAAAGTAACACCTCCTTTTCTATATTAGAAGCATTATAACCTTCATTTCTTAAGAAAAAGGTTTAATTTAAAGAGAAGTGAATGAGCAAAGGTAGGCACGTGCCTTGTTCAGCTGTGAAGTAGATTCCTGCTCTTCAGTCATTGTTGGCCTAACTTTTTCTCTAGTTTTTAAGTTATGTTATTTTCCAGTAGTTGAGGATTTATCCAAGAATAATTTATCCTTGCCTGTACTTTCTCTCTTAGAGATGCATCATCTCTAAGATGTGTAACACATTAATTGTTAAAAAGTGTTGAAGTGGCTTCAAGGAAAATCCTTGATGAAGATGATGATGATGGCATGAAGTATGATCATTAGAAGCATGGGAAGAACTGGGCTTAAGGACAAAAGAGCCCTTGTAAAGCAATGAAACCAAGAAATTCAAATAATAATGCTCATTTTAGGAACGTGTAGGCTAGCTAGTATTGCAGACTAATAAATAATACTTTCAGCTTTTACCTGAGATCCTTCTGCCATAAGAGAATAGCCTGTGTTTTCACACTGTTTTATTTCTTTACAGGAGTCAGAGAGTAATAAGTTATGTTCCCTATATTCCTTCCGAAATACCTCTACCTCACCAAACAAGCCCGACGAAGGAGGTCGTGACCGCAGTGAGCTAATGACCAGTGTTAACTTTGGAACGCCGGAACGCCGCAAAGGAAGCCTAGCAGATGTGGTGGACACACTGAAGCAGAAGAAATTAGAAGAAATGACCAGGACTGAGCAAGAAGGTATGTGTTGGAAAAGACTGATACAGTTTCCCTACCCTGAAATCCTCTATTTTTTATAGGATAAAGGATGTGCTGGGTATCAAGAGCCATAAAATTGCATAATTGGCAAAGGCTAGGATAAAGTTATTCGCAGGTTTCCATGGCAGTGATAGTTTGAGATCCTTTAGGGATTTTAAACAAATGTGCCAGTTTTTAAAACTTTTTAAATTGTCTTGGTTGAGTGTCAAAGCAAGAATGTCGGATTAGGTGAAAACTCTATTCTTACTTGACAATATATGATGAATTCTTAACTGGTTGTAGAGTTGTAAGGGATATTCTTCAGTGGTATTTGTTCTTCTTTAAAACATAAATGTTTATTTTAAACAATAAAAATGAATAAAACACAAACTGGTTTGTTTTGCCTTAGAAATTCTCATCTTTCATCACCTTAATGACCCAGTATCTGTTACTAGGAGAAGGGGAAAGAATTATAAGTGTAAAAGCACATATTTCTGACCTGCATACCTAGACTTGTGGATGAAGTAAACTTTTTTTTTTTTTTTTT
>VXAU01006173.1:1880758-1918052 GCA_013399695.1 Formicarius rufipectus | reverse complement strand
ACTTAGTTTTTCTCTTTTTTTTTTTTTTTTTTTTTTTTTAATCTAATTTTCTCGGTAAAATCATATTGGTGACTCTTTTCCCTTGCAATATATCCTGCTTTTTTAGAAAAAGATGTTCTATTTAAGTAAGTTCTATAGATCATAAAATTTCCAAGAATTCATTTGTTGAAGTGTAGAGTGAATTCCACTGTCTTCATGTGTTAAAGTAATTTAGGACTTTTTAGGAACATTACCACAAAGNGAAGTTGCAGTTTATTTTAATTATATCTGTTATATTTGATTTTTCTATCAAAAAATCATTCTGTTGAAGAAATTTTAATGAAATTTAGAATGCTACATTTGTTTAAATTTTTTTTTTCAATGACAAAGTGTACGTAACCATACCATATCTGGTCATTAATGCTTTGCCTTGTATTTTTATTTATAATTCTAGGTTTGTGAGAATCTATGCATTTTTGATTCTTTGCTTTCTTCTATTCTTTAAGTCTTTCAGAGTACTTTCAGAGTTTTGTGATTAAATGCTGTCTCACAATTTTTATTTAAGAAACTGGCACATATCATCATCCTTTCACTTTGTATTTATTATCAGTCTGCCTATGCTATGGTCTTACCCAGTGTTGTTGCATTTGAGCATCTACTTTTCTTCATTCTGAAGAAATCTTCAGTTTTCTTCATTCTGAAATTAATTCATGGCACACAGATGGGGAGTAGCACAGACTTTTAAACAGGTATTGTGTAGAACGAGATATATATGAATAAGTTGATGTGTAGACCATGTGTTCTGCTAAAAGGTTTTCATGTCCCTTCCATTCTTAGTTCTTATTCAGGATCATCATCAAGAATCTTGTGTCGTCTGACAGTAGCCATGTGAGAATCTGTCAGGCAAAAACACACCTTGGTTACTCTGAGACAGTTACCTTGGTGTAGGGTCCATGGGATATTATTCTCCTTTTATGGAGGTTCAGTTTCCCAATGCAGATTGTTCCTCACCTCTACAAAATTGTTGCTTTTGATAGCAAAGGGAGTTGATCATATTGAATTCTTATGCGGGAAGAGTCTGAAATTCAGGACTCAGTTCTGCAGATTGGAACATCCATTCTAGCTATTCTTTATTTTTGAGGAGATATTTGCTTTCACTATTCTGAGATGCTTACAGTACATTGAAAAAATGTCTTTATTCAACCCAGAATATTTGAGATGAGTAAAATCCTTTTCATTAGAACAAATGGGCCTTCATCCTTTTCTCATTACCTCTGAACTTGAGCTGAAGGCTGGGGCAGATTATACTGAAAAAGGCTGAAATCTTCTCAATGTCAGCATCTGCTGACCATTCCAACCAGTCAACCAGTTCCTCCTCAATGACTCTTTTGCTACATTTTACCTTCAGTGTTCATCTCATCTTTTCAATTTAATCCCTTTTATTGTGTGACAAATTGTGTCCATGCTTCCATTTTATATAATTTTCTGTACTCTGGTCCTCTACACTTTTGTCTCCTTTTAAGACATGGTAAAATATCTGCTATCTGTATGCTATTTGTGTGATATTATTCTTGTGAAAGCATTATTAAAAAAGCACACCTAAAAAGCCAGATTTTTCCTAGGGGAGGTAAGAAAGGCAAGCTCAGTGTGAACAGGTAAAACTGACACTGAGCTCTGTGGTAAAGAATGTGAGTGAGTAAATAGCTGTAAAAATATGTAGAGTTGCTTCAATTGCATGATCTTGGCAGCAGAAATTTAAATTTAAACTTCATTGGTTTCTGATGTGCTGTGACACAAACAACTTTATGATCAGATCATGCTTTAAAATGGCAATTGAAATACATTTTGTAGTCATTGGGTTAATTATATGGACTAGACTGTAGTAATCCCCTTTCTAAAATTCCTAATGTAAATATAAAAATAAGAGAGAAAAGTAGGGCTCCAACATGGCTGATCTTGTATGCCATTGCATTTTCCAAGTTCTGTGGAGTTGAATGTCCTCAGATTTCTTTGGTGATGAACTTTAGTTTTAGTTGGTTTTGTTTGCTTTGCCATTCCTGCTGGTTTGCAATAGTGCCTAAAAGTGCTTTAAGTGCTTGTGACTGGGGTAATGAATGAAAATATCTTTCCAGCTCTGAGAGTATTGCATTAGACTGAATAGTCACCTTACTTGTAAAAGCACTATTAGAGAAGGGCAACTGTAAGTAAGGATAACGATTTGTGTCCAGTGCTTATTTACTGAAAATTGTAAATGTATTATTTATTGAGAGCTCTCCAGACAGTGCTTGTCAGAATAAAAATGTCAACCCTAAGCAAAATGTTATAATGCATAATAAAAATGCCAGGTACACACTTTAGAGATATAGCTAATTAAATCTGCTTTTCTTAAAGAAATGACAGTAAAAACGCTCAGCAGCATATACATTTTAAATGCTGATATATTCGTTATTTTTCTATAGAGTATTTGGTTTGGATACCTTGTCACTATTTAAAAATAATTTTGACAACGTTATTTGGTTACCACAAGAGACACGGAGGTACTTGTTGCCTGGTTGCATGAGGCAGCTGCATGCTCAGACTTTCTTGTTCACCTAATGGAGAGAGTAGCTACTCTCACCTCTGTGTTTTAGTCTGAAACTCCAAGATACCACTTCTTTCATGAGGGAAACCTGCCTCCAGTGGAAGCAATAAACAATTATTAAGATTAGTCTTCAGCCATGCTAATTAACCCCAAACAAATATTATGTTAAGGAGTGTAAATCCATTCAATGTCACTGTTACTTTAGTGTATTATTAACTTTGAGTAGGAATTAGGAAGGAAAAAAATACTTTTTTTTTCCCCTTTATAATATTACTTTATTTAAGTATTTTTTAGGCATTTTTATATACCCTGAGATTTACAATGGGAAGAATTTGAGCTTAAAATTTTGGAAATCTGCTAGAGTGTTTTTTAGTGGGAGGGAATTAGCTTTTGAATTTATCCCTTTTATAAAGAACTGCTCAGTTCAGCATCATAAAATTTAGGATGTCATCATTAAAAGCAGCTTTCTTCTTTCAGATATATCAACCAGTATGAGAAAGAACCTTATGGAGTTTATTTTACTGGCAATGTATCTGTATTCTCCTGCACTCAGTTTGCTGTCAGTTCCATAGAATCACAGGAAGACAAAGTAGCTGAGGCGGGAATGCACTACAAAATATGTCCCACCAGTTTTTGTGTATCTCCAAGGATGGAAACTCTTCAACCTGTTCAGTGTTTGGTCATTCCTACAGTAAGAAAGGTTTTTCGTATGTTTCAAGGAAATTTCCTGTAGTTCTGTTTGTTCCCATTGCCTCTGGGCCTGTCATTGGGCACCACTGAGAAGAGCATGTTTCTGTCTTCTTTACTCCTACCATCAGATATTTATATATTATCCCCTGGATCCTGCTCTTTTCCAGCCTAAACACTCTTGGCACTCTCAACCCCTCTTCATATGAGAGATGCTCCAGTCAGTTGGTTGCCTTGTGGCCCATTCCTGGAGTCTCTCCAGTATGCCCATGTCTTTCTTGAACTGGCGAGCCCAGAGGTGGACACAGCACCCCAAGTGTTGTCTCAAATATGTTTTATTTTAAAGCCACTAGTTCTGCACTGTAGGACTGGACTGGTACCCTTAAATCCAAGAGGGAGCTTTATCATTAGCTTCAATGGTGTGTGCTCAAGCCCTGACTGAGTCCTATTCATCTGCATAATTTGGGATTTAGCCCTCTGTGTGGGCTCTCACTTCACTGTATGTAGCTGATGAGCACAAATCGAAAACCAAGAACAAAAACATAATTCAGTGTTCTTAACTATGTATTTCTGGGCTTCATAAATGTATTTTGGATTGTGAGGAGTCCTTCTAATCCCTATTTGTAGCCATGGTTCTTCCTTATTTATTCATCGGCTCGTTGATCTCCAAAATGAAGCACAAGTTAATGGTTGTTAATGTGTCAAAATCCTCCCTCTTCTATACTGCTTTAATAGCCTAAAGAAGTTGTGGTGTTTTTGTGAAGTTCAGACTGTGATATTGCTGAAAAAAGAGCACAACAGTCCTTGTTAAATATAGTCTTGAGGGCAAGTACTGTGTAAACATCTGCAGACAGCTCCTGTTAGCATTGCTCTGTCCTGACTAGCAGCGCTCACTCTGTTGCAGTCTTGGGTCGGGCTTTAACATGGGCTGCCAATCAGTAAAGCTGTGCCAAAATGTCTTGTTCTACAGCCTAGCATTTTGGAATGTATCTAATAGTTGTTTTCTTTTATTAATCATAATATATTTTTAGTTTTACTTACATAGGTGCCCAGAGTTCCTGGGCACAGTGCCCTATGTATGAATGGCTGTTTATTTTCATCTTCCTTTTTGTAAACTGCTTTACTTAATGCTTTACATAACCATTTGCCATATTTTGACACGAAGCTATAATGCACTGTTGCCTGCTTGCATTTTTAAAGAACCTGATGTGACATCACCCTTTATGGTAAATTATGATCTTCACTGAACCCAAAAAACCCCATCTTGAATATTCTTCTGTCTTTTATTTGTTTGAAAATGTTGAAGCAGGCAGGCTCTTTCACCCCTCTAGAAGAACTCTGAATTCTACAGTCTAGAGAGCCTGCAGTGGCACCAAAACCATTGAGGGTTCTGTACTGAATTTCTTATTCTAACACCACCTTTAGGATGAATTCGGTTTGCATTTCCAGCTATGTTGTATGTGTTACGAGATATGCATGAGGACAGGATTTGGTTCTTCATACTCTATCTTAAAATTTACCTGCATATTCAATATTTAAAACAGCTCTGCTTCTCAGTGTAGGTCTTAGCGGTCCTTATCATATCTTAAATATGTAACAAGCAGATTACTTTTAAATATTTACAGTGAAATAAAAACTAACACATCGGGCAGAGGTTTGTTAAAATGTCAGAAGAACTCGCCGTAGTGAAAAATAAATATTGAACCAAGCTTACTCCTGAGGTGATTCTATTAATTTCAGTGGAATTACTGCAGATTTTATATCTGCCTAGATTTTATATCAGAACTTTGAATAACCCAGAAGCAATTTTATAGATCTGGCATGTACATGCGTCACTAAGTAAAATAAACTTCCTTTGCTTCAGTTTCTGTTCTCTCCAAGGACTATTTGTGTTTTTAGCTGTTTAAATGTGGTTGTTGCAGCTTTGTTAGCAGGTTTTGTTTCATCTGCTGTTATACTTGTAATTAAAAATTTAGTTGGAGCACTGGTTCCCCTAGGTTTCAGTGTATCTGGTGTTTCTGTGATATAATGACTAGACAAAGAATCATGTCTGTTGCCCTTTTGTGTCTGTGTATCAGGTAACACAACAGACAGTGGGCAGACACATGACCTCAAAAATCAAACCAATTTGTTAATGAACTAACAAGGCAATGTAATAAGCATCTCTATGCACTCATTTTCCCCAGCTTTCAGTTATTCCTTAGAGCAAGAGCAGCTAGTGCTGTACCAACAAATTATTTGATGACAATAATTTGGCTGATGAGAATATAAGGAAAAAGCCACAGTTTAATTAGAAAACACTATATTAAGGTAGCAAAATGCAGCTAATGTTTTATCTCTAATTGTAAAACTGCAATTTGCAACTTTAGGTAGTTGGATGTTTTCACACCCTCCCCTCCCTCCTTTCGGCACAGAAAATCATTAAAATAAAGGCCAAAAAGAGACTACAGGATTTGAAACACAGTGGCCCTGAAGTGATGGGAAAATAGCCAAGGTGTCACAGCTAATTTCTGACCCTGCTTTATGAGTTCTGCTGTTCCTTATTCCCCTTGTCAGTCTGTGAATCCCTGAGGCTGTACGCACTGGCCTAACATCACTCAACTCCAGTTTTATATCCTCTTTTAATAATGTTGAGTCTATTCTGTCCAACTTTGATTCAGACAACCTGCTTGTCTTGAAAAAGTGATATATTTAATCAGTGGCTCTGTCTCCAGCATAGCTCCCACTGCGTGAGACTAGAGCCAAAGAGTAGTGCAGTGGCCTGTCACTTCTGTTTGAATAGGTAATGTGGAGCCGCTCAGCCGAAGAGACAGGAGCTGGAACTGCTTGTTAGGACACATGATCAAAAGCCACTCTCTGCTTTCTGCCAATCAAGCCTCATGTCGCCTTGTGGGGCAGACATTAAATAGATTTTTCTGCCGTACACTGTGGGCACTTTGCCAGTTTGACATGTGAACTGTTACAAAAGATACCAGAGTTTCCACTTCTTGCTGACTGCTTTTAAATATTACCAAGCCCTCGCTGTCCAAAGTAGAATATTTTAAATAATGGATTATGATAAACTTCCACTACAGTTAAGCAGTCTCCTTCCTGATCTGATCCCGATAGTTTAAAGATATTTTTAAAAACAAAACTGCCACTTGGTTTCTGAAAGCAAACAGGCAAACAAAAAAGGTGTTGAACAACCCTGTGGCACATAGGTCTGAACAACGTGATTATTATCTGAGAATTATGGTGAGTGGTTGCTTTCACTTGTGTGATTTTTGAATATTGTTTCTATTTTTGGCCTTTTTACATTATTAATTAGATTTTCGTAGTTTTGATCATAGCACTATTTTATTATTATTATTATGTTTACATGGGGGGATATTAAAGTTGACTTTTTTCCTTTTTGTGAGGATGAATTTATTTATTGTGTTTATTGGCTGCCAGTGCAAATATTAATGTCTTAAAATGGCTCTGTAGTTGGGGTTTGTGATACTTTCCCTTGGTTTTTTCCTCTTTGTCTATTACCCTTCATAACCACCTCAGCTCTTGTGCCCATGGCAACAACGCTCAGTGGTTGAGGCTAACAAAGATGACATTTAAGCTTTGCCTAAGTAATGAATATTCTTTTGTAACTTCCAGGACCAATGAATTTATGTCACTTTTTAGAAGTCTCTAGTACCTAGAGAACTGCTTCTATTTATGGACTTGTGGTTGTGATACATCGATATTTGCTCCCTTTTGCTTGCCCTTCCTGATATANTGAGTAAAACTTTTTTTTTAACCAAAACATACCATGGCAATCTAGTGGAATTCATTTAAACAGTGAGCTACACATAAACAGCTGCTCCTTCAATAAGCCATTCTTTATAATACCCTTATTACCTTCTAGTGTCTCAAATTCTGATTAGTCAACAGTGCTGATTACTGTATGGCATTCCACTGCCCATCTTCTTTCTGCTCAGCTGCTCATATCTTAGCTGTTATGTGATTACAACACAACTTGTGCATTGTTTCTCCAAGTTGCTTTTCATATTGTATATCTTTAAAAAAACAACTAAACCCTCTTGAGGAGATGGAAAAAATTAATTCGAGTCACTGAATTCCCTGAAACTCTGTGAATTGTTTTTGTACAACTGTGATCCTCACAGTCTGTGTGCTCTGCAACTTTCTAGTGGGATGAGTAAGTTCTGGACATTTACAAGGGTAACTGATAAATAACATCCAGTTAAAAGAATTTTAGAAAAATGGTGTTTAGTTATTGCAAGTATTTGTAATATATCAGGGCAGGAGAGACCAAAGACTATGTTTTTTTGAAACAAAAACCACCGAAAAAACCCAAACCCAAATAACACACAGTGCTTTGGCCTGGCTTTGCTTTCCCAAAAACTAATGGGTTCAAAAGTTGTTAAGAACAGAGCAATGTCATGAGAAAGCAGTTTGGAAAACATCCCCCCAATAATACATGCTGAGTTTCAGAACGGTCTATGGTAGTAGGAGGAATGCATAGAATGAAAGCAGGAAGGGAAGGAATTGTATTCCTGATGCTCTGGATCTCCAGTTTCTGGTCAAAGCAGCAAATGCAGAGGTTTGTTAAGGATGCTAAAACTTTGCCAGCTGGTTTGTAGGTAAATAGCACGGTAGTGAGGAGAACACCCTTTCTGTGGCTTCACAAACCCCTGCAGCTTCCTTTGGTGCAGCCTCTTAGAATCAAGTCCTGGTGAGTATGAAACGCTGACACACTCAAAATGCAACCCCATTAAAGGCCTTAAATCTGTCATTGTGCTCTGGAGCCTGTTCTGAAAATAGCAAAGCTCTTTTTGTAAATTAAAATCGGTGTGAATGGGAACAGATGTTGACATGCTTTACTTTATCTGCAGGGATCCCCGTCAGGGGGGAGAGGGTCAGTGAGGTTAGATGGCAGGAATTACTGCAAATGTGCAAAGGATGAGATAGTCTGATACAGACATTGTCTCTGGTTTTACTAGAGCAGTAGTAATATCCAGTGCTTGCTTCTGGTGGCTGACATGTCTGTGTATAAGGAAAGATGATTGTGTAACACCTTTAATTCCTTGGAGAATGCCAGCCCCTTGTATATTTGTTTACACAGACAGAGGGGAGGGATGCTTGGCCTGTTTTACAGAGTTGGTGTACTTGGTCAGATATAGATTCCAAGTAATTCTGGGTGACCCAAATTCCCATTTACTTCCATGTTACCTGAGATCACTCAGGACCTTGTGGGAGGTGCTTGGCATACTCTAAGTGCAACCTACAAAAAATTTGTATTCTGTCTGACATTGGGTAGCTTTTTGGTGTTTCAGCATTACTTTTTAAGGCTTTGAGTGAACCCTCATGTTGCATTAGAGTCATCATCAACTTTTAATAGTTTTTGAAATAAAAGAGTAGTTCTGTTCTGAAATGTGCAATTTATTAAATAGCTTTACTAGTCAATCTCAATAAATTCTTGTTGAAGATTTTTCCTGATTTAAATGAAAAAAAGCAAAGGATGAATTTATTTATAAGAACTGTAATAGTTTCCTCAATTCCTTTTATATTTTAGATTACCTTATAATTTTCTAAATCTACATGAACAATAATGATCAATTTTGTCAGTATTATTCACACCTTTTATTAATTTAGCATAGATGAATAAATGTGAATGTTGTGAAGAGTTCATTGGGAATAGATTTTAAATCTGACAGTTAGATTACAGGGTACCTAAGAAAAAATGGCTCTTTCACTAGGTACCTAGTAATTTAATTCTTGTTTGAAATTATTATAATTTATTACAGTGTGTGGGTCCTAATGAATGTCTACTATTAAATGAAAAGGAGAAATTGAAATTATGAAATTCTTTTAACTTGTATCTTAAAAATCCTCTTAAACAATTCAGTAGATATTAATAAGCAAAGTGCTTTTCTTTCACTTTTATATGAATGTAAACAAAAACACTTTAACCACTACAGCATGATAATAAATCAACATTGCTGGAGATTCTTACTTGGAATCAAAACTATCTTAAAATAGAATGGAGTAATTTTATATAATGAAAAATACTCAAAATTTACTATCTTGATTAGGCATTGAGACCTTCACATTCGAGTCCTTCTTGAGGGGAAGCTCAAAGTCATTCCTGGAAGTTTTAATTTTGTTGGAAATGCAGATGTGTGTGTGCTGACAAATTAAAACTTCTCAACATTTTCTCTACTGAAGGAGTCAGTCATGAGGACATGAGACTATAATACACATTATACTTTTACTATCATTATATAAAATTATCTTTCCACTTTCCTTATTGGTTTTATTTTGAAAAGTGGTTAGGAGAAATAGGTAAAAATGGGTAGGTATTTCCAAATAAATGTAACAAATAGGTTATAGTCACATTTTAAATAAGGGATGGAAGACAAGTTGTGAATTATCTTTTTTGAGAGGGTGAACCTGCATTGGAAATTCTTAGATACAAACTGTGTCAAATCGAACTACTGAAGTTCACTTGAAGTTGCACCACTAGTGGAGTTACACCAGAATAAAACATATTTCAAGAATAGAAGGCCTCTAGTTTTTCCTGTAACATACCATGGTATCTAAAATTATATGACTATTGTATAAGCTCCTGATAAATAAGAGAAGATTAGAGGTTTTAGTCGAAATTTCATCTGTAATTACACTTTATAAGTCAGTAACAGTTGTGGCCTTTGGCATTCACCAGTTTCAAACTGGCTCAAGTTTTGCATCTGTACTGGGGTTTTTGGTAGCTCTGGTACATGTCTTACTGTAAAGGATTTCCATTATTATTAAAACATGAACAAGCATCTTTCTGCAAGTCAGAAAAATGCAATTCTAACCTGAACAAGTCACTAGGTTTGCTTGCCATTTCTTGATTATTTTCTTTAAGTGGAAAGCATTAGGGTTACCCTCCTTAGTGAAGTCAACTTAGTATGAGTAATAAAATATTATCTCTGGTTACCTGTTGCTGTCTTTCAGCTGACAGGTGGAACACCAGTTGGATATTCCATTTTAAGGTACCAAGGTAGCATTGCATGCTTGCATCCTTTGAGGTGTATGTTCTGTTTCTCTGGGAAGAGTGTGTGGAATATTATTCTGTTACTTGTTTCCCTATATGATGCCAGAAAGGGAAAGAAAAAAAAATGAAAAAAAGAAACGAAGAGGATAAGATAACAGCAATAGAAGGAAAATAAGACAAAGAAAGAAAGAGTAAAGGAGTGTGGCAGTGACTTCAGTAATTTTTGTATTTTTATCAAATAGATATTTTAAGTTCAAGTGAACATAGCTGAGGTCAGTATTTTAGAAAGTGACCTGGATTTGGTACTGCATTTTTTTTCCTTATTTTCCCTACCCAAAATAAAAGGCATCCAAAATCACCATATTTGAAAGTGACATGAAGCACAGAACAAAGCTGGTTATGTTAACCCTTTGTGTTCTCTCTCTGTGCATAATTGTGGTGTAGAGTTTGCTTGTTTAGGAACTTCGCTATTTAGCTGATAGGACTTTTTTGAAGTCACTAGTAGAAAAGTGGAGACTGAACAGAATTTGTTCTTTTCAAACTTCTAAAAATACTCGTGCCTTTCTCATGAGTTAGGAATTTTTATATGTTTACTGTTCTTCACTATAACCAATTCCAACAACTGCCCTGTTACAGTAAAAAAATAGGAGTATGCTAAGACATGAGCTGAAAAACCCTTAAGAGCTAACATTTTAAAATATAAACATGAATTAATGCTGATGTCAATTTTTTTCCCCATTTTCTTAGGTGTAACCTAGCTATGCAGGTTGCTTTTTAAAATTTGTTTCAGTAAAATATGTAAGTACTATGAAATGAAATTATTTTATTAAACTTACAGTTTTGGTATTATTTGAACCTTTAATGTGGAAATCTGAATGAGATGAGATTAAAAGGTTTAAATAGGTTTAAAATTATATTTACATTAGTGCAATCTGTCCTTTTTAATACTAATCTGCTTTTTTTTTTTAAATTGAGATTGTATTATAAAAAACTACTCAGAATGCTTTTAAAATGGTCCAAAATGTTTGCACGATGAAGCTTGTTTGTTCATTTCTTAATCAGTCAGAGTTCTCAAGGAAAAGTTCAGTTCAGATATTAGCTATACTTCTTAGAAATGACCTTGTGGGGTAGAGAAGCATGGCACAGTGGCACTTTCCAGCTGTACACATGGTATCCGTCGGGGTACAATCATGCTCAGTCCCAGCACCGCAGGCTTGGACATATGTTGAGTTTTATTTCTTTCTTCTGACATTAATCCTATTCACCAGCTGTTCTGCCAGCTGCCATTCTTCAGCTTGGAGATTACATTTTGGGGGATACCAACAATCGCCTAGTTGAACAGTGTTCTCCCCACTTACTTTAAAAATGATTGGAGTTCTGGGCTAGCATTACTCAGTCTTTTTTACAGCCTGTGTCCTTAATTGTCTTTGAATTCTAGACTTGATTTATGATCACTTTGAATACACTGCAGAAAAACCCTCAAAAGAACTCTGATTTCTACCATACTGGTAAATTTGTGCTCACAGACGGGGAAAAAAAAAAAAGGGTTTGCAGTTAACATTCTGAAAGCTGTAATTAATGTTACATGCACTATTATGTAAACAGCATTAATTAGTGACAAATTCTTCTGATAAAAATCATTTTAAATCAAAAGAATATCTTAATTTTTTCATTTTTACATGAGTCTATTTTAAGAAGTTGCAGTTTTGTAAGAAACAGTTTCACTAATCTAGTTTGAACAGGCTATTAAATCTCTGCTGCACTCACAACATATACTAATAAGTCGTATAGATTTCTTAGTTCATATTCCAGATGATCTGTCCATAAGCAGGATGTTAAACATCTGTAGTTTAAGCCTTCTGGGACTAACAAATGCATTAATGCTGGAAAGAAATGTGGCCTGAACAATAAGGTTACAGACCATGTGGTAAAGAAACAACCCCAATATCATCAACTCAGCACATACGGTGCACTGTGCCTGAGTCCTAATACAGCACTAAAAGAACAATGACAGTTTTAAATTGCATCCATTTATAGCATATATTTATCACATTCATATCACTAAAGACAGAGAATCTCGTATTCAATGTAATTATTTCATGTGGCAATTTAAAGATCTCTGTTGCACATTCTTCACAATTGAGCAAAATTGGCTATTAGCTGGGTAAGGTTAAACTAGACAATAATGGTAAATATTTATTATAGGAATATTCAATTAATAACACATATTCTGCATTTCTTTGCATAGCCCGTGATTACATTCAGGTCATATAAAGCAGACATTCGAATTGTCCCACTCAGATCACACTTTAAGGAAACAGTAGCTACATTAATAAAAACCACCCACCTTGATTCTTTTCCCCCCCTCTTCATTTTTGCATACTTCATGTAATGTTCATTTAATACAGTTATAGAATTAAGGTGTCGATAGTTAACACAGAAAAAATATTTATTAAATAAGAGTTACTCTTGACTTCCATCATAGTCAGGAAAAGTTCTTGGGAAGAACGGGGGTGGGAGAGAATTCTAAGAAATATTCCCAATGAGATAATGTTCCAGACTCACCCGTAGTGAACCCCCTTTACTAAATATGGCCATTCTATTTATAGATATATTCATATTTTCATTGGTGGCCAAAGCACTGCTTATAGGAAAACCTACAGGTGACTAATAGGAGTTGCTCACTAAGTGGAATAATGAATAGTATTAGGTGTCAATTAAATCAAGCTTCCCCGAGGTGCAGGTGCTCCACAATGTACTGACACATTTCAAGTAGCAGCGCCACTTCACCCATGCATATGAACAAGCACATTTGCATATTAAAAAGCTGAAAATTATTTAACTGAAGCAAAAGTCTTTTAGAGATGATGGAGGTTATTAAAACTGTTGACAAGAAAGAAGGTAATTGCCTGAAAATGAGAGATGACATTCTGCTATACACAGGGAACGTTGTTTTTGTTGTATTGTGCAGCAGTGCCTGGGTGTATAACCTATTACATTGAGATTGCTCCTATGCAATTAGACCCTTTTTGTCCTCACTTCAATAAGGCTATGATTATGAAGGATTGAAGAACACTTGGCATATTGAATGTCTGTTGTTTTTATAACTTCGTCAGAAATGACAAAACACGTTTTGTGTCCTGTTTTTTCTTTGTAGGCTTATTGATTCTGTGATTATAATATTCATAAAAGACAATGTGTTCATGGTTGAACACTGTCATTTATACAGGTTTTATTTTTTTTATTTTTGAGCATAGTACTTGTTTGAATGCCAAGGTGTTAGTCAGAAAGATGGGCATATAGAAAGTAAAAGATGAATAGGTGAGAAATTTAGCACTAGTAATACCAAATATTTCTATTAAAAGTCAAATAAAAAGCCCATGCACTTCAGAACTATCTGCTCCGAAATACTCACCAACTTGCAGTGAATTTACTTTTTATCTCTCAGCAGTGATTGTTTTCCTGTGTATTTTCTTTGTCCTGTCTTTCCTAGTGATAGCCTACAGAAGCTGGTTGAATTGCACCTTGCAAGAGGCAGGAAAAATTGTTTCTGTGTAAGCCATGAGTGAGAAACTTCATTTAGCTCACACACTGTTCTACCAGGAAGAAAACAATGAAGCTTTGTTTTACGAAGCTCTCTTAGGATAAAGGTGCCTGGCAGGCAATACCATTTAATGCTCACCACCTAAATGGTCATTTGTGGTGGGATTTGCAAAACTGCTTGAGAGATTTGGATGCCCAGTTCCCATTAAAGTTAATGAGAATTGGCGGCATCCAAATTCCCTTTGCAGCTTTGAAAATGTCAACCAGCCTTTCAGTGTTTGTGATCATGCTGTATGTTAAGAGAATGTTTCCTACAAGCTCTGTTTTTGTTAGGTTTTCTATTATGTTGCAGGAGTTGCCTCAGAATCTGGCAAGAAGCACAGCGATTGCAGTGACTTGCTTTGAGTTTGGGCAAAGATGTTAACCTTTCTGCTTCAGATACCCTGTCTCTAAATTGGACACCCGAGCACTTATTTGATTTTGCACTGTTCTTTGGTATATTTTGAATGAACTTATTTATATGAATAAGTATTTAAACTTACTAATAAGGAGCTTTTATTTCAGTCTAGTGCCCTGGTCTGCTAAGGTGTGTGACACATGTTAAGACCCTCATCTCTCTGAAAGAGTTTTAAATGCATTAAACCACAGAATATTGTAATGATATAAATTATTTATGATATAATTGATGTACTCAAACACATAATGAGTCATGAGGATAGATGATCCAAACTCAAGTAAAAATATGTCATCTATTAGTATTAAGTATCTTTTCAAGAATGCATGATTTCCTTCAAGTTGTGGCTTTTTTGTATGTGATTGCATTTTAATCTTTTGTCAGCCACTGCATGCCATATACTTTCAGCTGACCCTTTCATGAAACCACTTACTTACTTTGATCTTGAGACCCTGGAATTATCTGGTTTCTTAAAATTATGTTGGTCACAGACTGAAAAAGTAAAATTTACATTTTATGGGACCAATCTTGCAGTTCTTGCTTAGATAATATAGTGTTATGCCCTAACTAGTTACTAGTTGAACTTTGTCTTTGTGAGATGCCCCTGTTGAACCAGATTTTCACATGGCCCTAGTGTTCAACAGCTCTTGTTTAGTCATTTAAAAAAAGAAAAAGTTATTAAAACTTTCAGTGCTGAGAATAGTGGGAATAGTGCAGAGAAATTGTTTGCATCTTTTGAGTGCTTGAAGAGAGTTAACTTTCTGGGAAGTATAACTACTTGATTCTTGGTGTAAATGCATGAGAAAGATGGAGTTCTCATGTAGTTCTATTCTAGTATCCAGCTTGGTGTGATATATACTATGTGTGTGAATATTTCGGTAGTTATATATTGAATGAATACTTGATATATCATTGCCTTAACATCATTCTTTTCAAACAAAGAAAATACAAAATCAAAGAAAACACTGATGTATTTGTTTCAAGGGAGTGCACCACTTACTAGCTGTAGAGAACCTCTACGGCTTGATAAAATAAGCTGTAACTTCAAACACAGTAGCCCGCCTATTGTACTATAATATACTGTGGGAAGGTTGCTTAACCAGGAGAAATGATAGATGACTTTTATGGGCCAAGAAATATCATTTGATAGGTCTTGTGTAGAAACCATTATGGAAGTATTTTAAAACTAAAACTAATCTCGCAGATTTTAGTAGAAAATGAATCAGTTTGCATGCTATTGAAAATTAATGTTTCTGAAATAAATCTTCTTTTAGCCAACAAATATTTGGCTTCAACCGAAAGGCAATCAGGGAATGTTCTTTATGCCATTAGTGAAGCAGAGCATATGTTTCTGCTTTATTGGTTGCTGACATTAAGCATACTGATTTACTGGTTTGAAACTGATAGTTGGGCCCCTAAGATTCATTTAATTTGTAGTAAGAATTAAGTTTAAATTTTCTGAACTTCTAAGTTTTAGGAAGTTTTGGCATTTTTAAAAATTATTATTATTACAGAGTAAGGAATATTCCTAAAACAGGATCTTTCTTTTATGAAGCCAGGCAAACTCCTGTGCTCTGAGCTAAGGAAATGTTCATTTGCAGGACTGTCAGTCAGGGAGCAAGTAGGGAAAGAAAAATTACATTAAACCCAAGCCTGCTGAACCCCTGTGCTTATAACCACTCTGAAAGCACAACCCTGTTCATTTTGAAGTGAGTAGCCACATGGAGCTCGGTGAGCTTCGCAGACTTTGCTGCTGATTATTATATGGTTACCTGCACTTACTGAGCATAGGACTCATTGGCTCAAGAGATCCCTGCATGACTGGGGTTCCTAATGTATGGGGTGACTACTGAATGCTACTGACAACTCCTCATTAGCTTTTTTTGTGTCCCAAACTTCCAAGATAGGAGGTATGGCACTGGCATTATGAGTTGGGGTAGAGGGACCTGTAAAAGGGCTGTCTGAGGTATGATGAGAAAGGATTAAGATCTCCAGCAGAAGTAGCTGACTCCCCCTGCCCAGGGACGCTGTCAGTTCTAAAAACATATTTGCAGCTGGTGGCTCCTGTATTGCTTTGTCTGAAAGGTATTACGTAGCAGCCTTTTTTTTTCTGATGATATTCAGCTCCTAGTGTCTTGACTGGATAGTTGTGTTTACTGTGAACATCCCTTCCAGTGACACAAGTGATCAGTTGCGGTTACTGATTTTGGATGCCTAACTTGAAACATAGTGACACTGATTTTTGGGATAAGTTCAGCACTTATAACTTCAACTTTCAAAACTACTGGGGCCACCACCTTTGAAACTGGGATATAATTTGGTTCAAGCATTATTCCTAAAACTTCCGTCCATTTTTTAAATACTGCAATTGTATATGAATCTGTTTCTAGCTGTAGGTACACAGATGTATAAATAAGGTACATAAACATTCAATGTACATAAAAACATGGGTTCTGTGTATTCCAATTTGTCTGGGCAGTAAAACCCAGCTGTCCTTAAACATCACTTTTTCAAATGACAGTTATGAAATGGCAGACTAGTCATTCTTCCACAGACCCAGACCTCAGTTATTGAGATGCTCAGAAGCATCTGTTGATTTTGCTGTGCCTCTGTTATGCCAGGCTGAAGGTGCTGTTGCATAAAGCCTTCTGAACAACCGTCCCTTTTAACAGGGATCACATTCTCTTTATTAGCAGGAAAAAGGAGAAATAGTTATCATTAGAACCAGATAGCAGCTTCCTCATTCCTTACTAAATGTTCCTGGAATCACAGGGCCCAATAACCTCCTCTCTTTTCTGATTTTTGGAGGTACTTATCTTGTCTGTTAACTGGTAATCTGATAAATAGAAGTCTGTATGTATTTCAGTGAAAATGACACTTTTCTTCCTACCTATATTCATACAGGAGGGATTTTTTTCCTTTTGGTTAGTTTTGTCTTTAACCTAAGAATGGAAGGGTTGAGAATTCTTTTACTACTTTTTCATGAAGCTATTAAAAGATTACATCTCAATGGAATACAGACACCCAAACTATTGTTTAGCTATCTAACTCCCAATTACACAAAAGGCAATTAGACAAATCAGGTTTAGATATCTGAATAACGTCAGGATTTGAGCTAATAGATCATTGTCTATGACATATTTCTTATATGGAAAGGAGAATGAGGGAGAGCAGTATGAAGGCAAAAGTATAATGTCTAATGAATTGATTCTACAGAATTTATAAGCATCTCAATGAAATGTTAAGGAAATTAGTCTCTGTCCTACATATCAAATTTTGATATTTCAGAAATACACCTGACACACTTGATTTCTCAAAAATATAAGTTAAAAGAAGAGCACACTCATTTGTGAAGGTCAGATTTTTATTTTGCATGACTCACAAAAGATTTTAATTTTTTTTTTTTTAAAATCTTATTTTATAGTATTGGTTAAAGCAACATAATTTTTGTATGACATGTGTGGGGAAAATCTGACCACTGATGAATAAACCCTGTTGAAGTTTGTTTGAATAACTGCTTGAAGAAATGTCCAAGTCCAGTTTGTAGTTGATTTTTTAGAAGTTATTTTTCATCTAGAGATTGCACAAAAGCTAAGAAGGAACTTGGTAAGCAAGATCCTTTGGCTACTTTTGGGTGATGATAATAACTGAAATGAAATTCTGACCCCAACTTCGAATAATCAATTATTACATTTTCCAGCCATGAGTATTTGGGGCAGCTCTTTTCTGTCACATGCAATAATTTAATACTCATTATGAAATTATGATCAGGATGAGCTTAATAACTTTGCATTGTTATGTTTTCAATTTGGTTATCTCTGTTACATCAAGTTATTTTTCAAGTCAAATTTTTTTAAATCGTGGTTTGCCAAATTTTCCTGTTTATGAACTATTCCAAGATAATTGAAATTGCCTGTTCCTATTCATGTATCCTATTCATGCCATCTGCTACCTGAAATTTAGTTTGGATACTTGCCATGCAGTTGTAAAGGGTTTTCAGTTTTATTTATTTCTTGTTGACCATATGTTGTACTTATATTTGTGTGTGTTTATATCATATATACATATAAAAAGAAAGCATTCATTTATCTTGATTTAACTAGTTTGCAGCAGATATTACCTCATGATGTCTCAAGTCCAAAATTAATTTCTTTCAGATTTAGTGAAATTTGGTCTTCATTCATGACAAAAACTAAGAATTACTGAGTATGGCACAAGACGCTCTTTTGCTTAAAGCTGTTTATATTATTCTTTTGCAAAAAAATTAAATTCTTCAGTAGTTGTGTGAGATAAAAAGCTCATATTTCTAACTGAGAAATGGAGTCATGAAAGAATTGAGGGGCTGATTTTTATTCACCCACTGGTGTTTTGGAAAGCTGCGTGTTTTGCAGGAATTTGATGATCAGCTTTGGTATTCCCATGTTCCAGCCTCAGTCTGATGGGGTAGACCAGGTAGACTAGTCTGTGTGGCTGTCTAGGAGTAAGCAGAGCAGTTTCTGCACCTTCCTCATGTTTGCATAGCAGTGTCACAGTACACAGAGATTTTTTTGACATAGTTGGAGAGTTGCTATGTTTTCCTTAACACTAGTTTGAACAATAACACTGTGTGAATGTAGGTGTGCAGCACAGCTGCAGGGTGATTTGTTACGATATTTATCTTCCTTTGTGCAGTGAGATGGTATAATTTACTCCTGGCTATATCACTCAGGAGTGATGCTTTCTCTATTTGCTATTGGAAATAAATTTTGTAGCAGGTCAGTCATTGTATATCTTTCAAATTGTTTCAGAAATGCAAGTTTGTATATGTCTATGCATAGAATATATATTCTGCCTGTGTCAAGAGCTGATAAAAATGCCCAATAGCAGTGTGGCATGTACAAAGCCTTCACCAGCCCAGTCACTATGCGTGGGCATGCTGGCTAGCTGCTCCTGCTACTTTAAAGTTCCCAGGGGCAAGCTACTGGAAGTAGGGTCAGTGAAGAGTCAAGTCTTGCACAAAAGATCTGAGCAGGTATAAAGATCCAGTCGGTGGGAGGGACGCGTTAGACTCTCTCTGCATCCTCACTGGCTGAAGCGAAGCTACTCAGGAGGTCTTGCTGGGTTCATGTGGCTGCACTGTTGCCTCAAAGGGAATGGCATGTGTTCAGTATTGCTGAACAGTGAACTGTCACACTTTCCAGAGAGAGAATGCAAAAGAGTTAGTGAAGGTAGAGAGGTAACACTTACTACTGTGCTTCATTCTCCAAAGTATCTGTGGCTCCCATATACACACATATATGCAAATAAACTCCTGAAGCCTTGTGTAAAACAGTGTTTTGTACACTGACAACAATTTCATTATTCATGAAAGTCTTTAACATCATTTCTGAGAAGAGAATCTTATGTGCTTTGTACTCGCTGGACGAAGTCCTTGTATTCACTAAATCCAGACTGGCCCTGAAGTGTTACCTGTGGAGCCTGTCTGAGTAGAATACATCTTTCAAGAGACACAGGAGGAAAATGTATGTGCTAACATAAAGACTACATGACTCTAGGTAAAGGAGAAAGAAAACAGAAGAAGCCAGAAAAGAGAATAGAAACATTAAGCAAGTGGGATCCATTTGTCCTGATTGAGTCCAGAGTGCAATAAGTGAGTGTTTGCAGATTGGGTACAATGGTTGAACCCCACAGCTGATTTCACTATTGGGAGACCACTTTGTTGTATGCTTAGAATCCATCTTTCCTCCTTCATGAAGATCCTGACTCCCTAAAACTTACGTGTAGGGATTAGAATTATTTTATATTTGCTCACTGGTATTTAGCCTGTGGTCACCTGACAAGTGTGGCATTTTTAGGGTAAGTGCTATTATTTTTCTAGGAGCTGGGTTTACAGTCATCATTTGATTTGGAAAATGTGGACAGGATGAATGGGTTTGTTCCTTTTGTAGGGGATTACAATAATACACGGAAGCTTGTGAGTGCTTCTGACAGATGTGCTGGCGGCCTGCCACTGTGTGAAGGGTGCGGCTCTGACTGACAACTTGTAATTATGTGATGATGAATGGTTCTGATGTGTGTTCAAGAGAAAACCACTTTCTAGAAAGTGAAAGTTGTGCATACGGTTCCTATAAAGTAAGTCTTAAGAAAGGCCTTGACTTCTATTTTTTTGTTGGGATAACCAATTTGAATCCCATTTTCTGTCAAACTTTTTCTGGTTTTGATAAATAAGGGCCAAACCGAAGTTTATATGGGGAAAATTAGCTTTGGCCCATTTTGGCTTGAGGAATGCTTTATCTGCACTTTTAGTCAAACTGACATCATCATTGTAGAGATAGACAAATGCACACATACAGAGAAATACTTAAATATATACACATGACTGTGCAGTAGCCAACAACTTCATCAAAGAAAATCCATCGAGCAAAAAAACCACTTTTCTGTCAGGGGTATAATTCACCCATCAGTAGGACTGCGTAGCTCATGTTAGTGTTAATGGGCGTTTCAGCCACACACCAAAGACAGAATGTACCCACAGAGGACTTATAAATGATCCCTTTCTTTGCTAGATTTGATCCAGATTGTTTTGCAGTATTGTACTGTTGAAGTCACAGCCTCTGAGCAAGAAGATACAAAGAAGGTCAAGTGTAGGAGGCCACCTGACACCTTGACCCTGGAAAGTTGTTATAGAATTTAATTGATGTTGGTTGGCTTGGTATTGTTTTCCAATGTGTGTACTACATCTAGTAGGTGATGTGAATTGCCTAATTTTTTAGGGGGCATCTTATGGTTATTTTTTCCTGTGACGCTGTGAAATGACACCAGAACATGTGCAAAACAAGAGGAATTGGTTCTTTAAGATTGGGACGTATAGTTCTGTTATCCCCAGTATAAGGAGGGCATGGAAGTGTTGGAGCAAGTCTAGAGCAGGGCCATGAAGTTGACAAGAGGACTGGAGCACCTCTCCGACGAAGGCAGACAAAGAAAGTTGCAGCTGTTCAGCCTGGAGAAAAAAAAAGTTGCTTGGAGACCCAAGAACAACCTTCCAGTATCTGTAGGGGCCCTATGGAAAGCTGGAGAGGGACTCCACATCTGAAACTGTAGTGACAGGACAAAGAGTAATGGGTACAAATTGAAAGAATGGAAATCTAGGTTAGATGTTAGGAAGAAATTTTCAAGTGTGAGGGTGATGGGACCCTGGAAGAGGTTGCCCATGGAGACTGTGGATGCCCCAACCCTCATGAAGTGTTCAAGGCCAGTGTCATTGTCAGGGGGATTGGGACTGGATGATCTTTAAGGTCCATTCCAAACCCTTAACTTTCTGTGTTTTTATGTGCTGTCTAAGCAAGGAACAGTAGGTTGTAAAAGTTGTGTTTAAAAATTAAAGAATTGAGCAAAGATAAGATTGTGTGTACCTGTCCATGTAGAAAAATGTAATTTTTTTTTAAATGCAAAAGTAGTGGTCTAAAAGTGGGTTTTGTGTGTTTTTCTCTTTGACCAAACTCTACTGACCCCTTTTTGAGGATTTTCTGGTCCTTCTTGTCTCTGGTAAAAAGGTGTGGAAGCTTCTTCCAAGGAAAAGGAGCAGGCTTGGGTATGGGTGAAACACCCTCATGGTATTCAAATTTTTAATCTAGTCCTTGCAAAAGTAGCCATTGTTAGAGGGGAGTTGTTGAGCAGCCTGATCCAACGTGGTGTTTCCTGCATAGTTTTGCAGCAAGTTATTGTCACGGTTTTCCTATACATTTGTTGTCAATATTTGTTCTTCTTCGTTGTTTCATCTATTTAATACAGCATAAGGCTCCACTATGAGGGCCTGTATCTCTGTCAGTATCCATATTTTGAAGTAATTTCCCTAGTGCAAAAAGAGAAAAAAAAATCAAAACAAACAGGTAAATTTAATACTATTTTTGTAAAAAACTGCAGAAAGTGTTGGAATGCTGCAGTTTAAATTCTTAGATGTTCTAGGGCTAATTTTCTGTAGTCTTAGGTACTGAGCAGGTCTAGTCAATAGTTTTCAAAAGAGAGGAGATGTCACTGTCTTTGATACAAAGTGCACATTTGCACTGTGGTTTATAGGCTCATTAGGGAGTTACATTTTCCTGAAGAAGGAAACCATTTATTCCTGAAAGTTGGAATTGGGATAGTTCACAGACATTTTTCCTAAATGAATGATTTTGCTACAATTCTTACATGCCTAGAATTGGAAACTTTCTGAACCTGAGAGACTTGAGAAATATCACTATCATTGAAAAAAAAAATCCGTGTGACTTGCAGAATTGATGGACTGTACCAGCACGTCTGGGACTTGCAGTGTCCTCTTTGCCTTGGGAAATCTATGCCTGTGCATACTGCTTTCTCCTCTTTGTGCAGACAGAGGTACAGTGCTCATCAACCTCTTGCTTAGGCTGAGCAGTTATTTTAGTTCAGGTACTAAAACTTATATGACATGAAAAGCTTTGAAAGGGAAAAGGAACAAAACTTGTGGGATTAGCTCAGCAGATTAGAGAATGGTGCTAATAATACCAAGGTTGTGGGCTCCATCCCCTGTGTGGGCCATTCACTTAAGAGCTGGACTTTATGATCCTTGTGGGTCCCTTCCAACTCAGAATATTCTGTAATTAAAAACCCCTTGTTTTTTTTCTTTTCATGGAGTTTAGGCCTCTGAGTTCTGAAAAGTCTCTGAGCTTAATAGAAGTAATTAAGATGTTTCCTTATAATTTTTTCCAGCAGCCTCTCTCAGGAAGGTGCTGTACATACAGCAGTAGTAAAAGCAAACAACAATCTTTGCCACAGAGAGCTCTCAGTCAAATCTTATAATAAGAGGGAACAGGTGAAAATCTGATTGGTGAGGAAAAGTGGGCACTGCTGACATTGACGTTAGCATATTGATATAAGGAGCAGCAGTCACAGTGTGCCACCTGCCCAGCCATACATAAGGTGGTGTAAATTATACCTTGCCCATAAATAAGTGTTTAAAAAAAGCTTAAGGAACCAGAGACGTGTAACTTGCGATGTTTGAGATTCTGCTTTCCCAGTGCTCAGGATTATATTAATAGTGTGAGGGCAAATGCAGGAGCAGAGCTCAGGCAGATTTGCAGCCCAGAGATTAGAGAAGTGATTGGTTGACAAAAAGATTGTACAGTTGTCTAAATACAATAAGTTTTAGGAGTAACATCAAGATAAAAACCGCAATAAGATAATTTTCATGTGGACTAAAGACAATGGAAATATAACTGAGGGGTAAGAGATTGAGCTCAATTTTAATGTATGTAAACACAAATTAGGTGGACCAAACTGTGAGCACATGGAGACCCTGGCAGCAGCCCAAACTCTGCCTTTGGCTTGATAGTAATAAGCCTCTGCCTTACAAGTTCAAACAGTAGTGGCCACAAAACTTTTTTCATATAAAGTCCATACATATATGCTTTGTATATGAAGGATTTAGCTTAAGGAATAATGCAGTGCCCTTGCTAAAGACACTCTAGTATAAGTACAGCTTAAGAATAATTATTACAATTAAGAAATAGATGTTTGTTGTGAATTTTGTTATTCCTGGGGTACTAGTGAATGAAGTACATTAATATGTGATTATTGAATGCAAAAGGAAACAAACGTTTGCCTGTTACTCAGGCACTGAATTTGGTAATGTAATTAAATGAATAAGGCAATATTAGACCTTTTTGCAGTCTACAATTTCCTCGTAAGGTGAAGAGTAGGGCCAGTCACTGATCTTTTATCTGTGGTAACCAGTGGCAGGACCCAAGAGAATGTCCTGAAGTTATGTCAGGGGAGGTTTAGGCTGGATATTAGGAAAAAGTTCTTCACCCAGAGGGTGGTTGGGCTCTGGAACAGGCTCCTCCGGGAAGTGGTCACAGCACCAAGACTGACAGAGCTCAAGAAGAGTTTGGCCAATACTTTCAGGCACTTTAGGTGACTCTTAAGGTTGTTCTGTGCAGAGCCAGGAGTTGGAATTTGATGATTTTTGTGTGTCCCTTCCAACTCAGAATATTCTGTGATTGTTAATATAATTTTTAAATATACTATGTCTTTTAGTATTCAAACAAAGATATTTCCTACCTATCTTTGGAATGAAGAATTCTAAGATCATAAACTAGAATTTATGATTGAGTAATCTTTTGTTCTGATAATGAGGAATTTTTTATTGGTCCTAAATATAAAAAAAAAACCCCAACACCTAAAAAATAAGTCTATGTTAGATTCTTTTGCATTTGTGTAAATAGAATACCATAANAACTCAGAATATTCTGTGATTGTTAATATAATTTTTAAATATACTATGTCTTTTAGTATTCAAACAAAGATATTTCCTACCTATCTTTGGAATGAAGAATTCTAAGATCATAAACTAGAATTTATGATTGAGTAATCTTTTGTTCTGATAATGAGGAATTTTTTATTGGTCCTAAATATAAAAAAAAAACCCCAACACCTAAAAAATAAGTCTATGTTAGATTCTTTTGCATTTGTGTAAATAGAATACCATAAACTGACATAAAGCTACAACTTCAAAATAGCTGTGTAGAATTTCAGTCATGCTTAAACTGTCTGAGGAGTTGAGCAGCTAAAATTCACCTCATAAATTTAAGGTGTTATAACTATAGAGTCTGGATTAAATGAAAAAAAAAAAAAGCACATTAGAAAAAGAAAAAACCAAACCACAAAACAAAACAAGACACGAAGACTAAATGTTTAATGCAGAAATTGAGTAAATTATCTTTTGTAACCTGGAATATAACTTCTAGTGAAGATTGTGGTATGTTTGAATTCCACTGCCTATTTCTTGCTTGTAGCAAGGAGGATTCTGGAAAAGAAAGGATGTTTAGTAGCAGAGTAGGATATAAAGAATAACTCGAAATGGGTACTGTGAACTTACTGTTGTTTCCCTTCTGTGTAACTATGAAGCTTTAATTGTACTGAATATCTTTTACCTTCTGGGTATCAGATTATTAAGTATTTTTAAATCTCTCAGATGTTTACAAATGACCCCTGTGTTTTTGGTTCTGATATTTATTGTATTACTATGCTACATACTTTGGGAAGATGCTTATGGGGATTAATTTTTGCACCAGCTTTAGGGGGGCAAAAATTACTTTCTGCTGTGAATCACAGGGTCATTTAGTGCATAGCAGTGTGACAGCACTTGCTCTAAGCAAACAGAGAAATCTATACAGGTCTGTCAGCCTGTACATGGGGGATGTCAAGATTTGGTCTGTCAGGAGAGCAAAAGGGGCTTATTCTGTTTTGTTACACTAGGACAGGGTGCAACATACACTCTTCTATTATCATTAGTGCTTTTAGTTAAGGAAGTGCAGTGCACAGGGAACGTTTCCTTCTCACCCTATCTTTAATTAGGCACAGTCAGTACCCTTTAAATGGCCGTTGTTTCCACATCTGAGCACTGAATCTATGAAAATCTGCTCATAGACCTTTGTATATAAGCACAGGTTTAAAACTTTCAATTTTACCCCATGCCTTCGTAAGTGGTGAAGGATTTCTTCAGTTACCTAGCAGAACTTAAAACTTACTAAAATGAAAACAGTTTTTCTATCCATGTAGATAATTTTCTTACATGATTAAGCAATAGTTTTTTCCTCAAGAAGAATTCTGATTCATCCAGTTCTCTAACAGCATGATCCTCCATGAATGTGAAACTGTCTGGTAGCTTGTTATGTCTTTACTGGTCAGTCTGAAGCCTTAGTGTCTATTAATTGCTTATCATTCAGGCTGTGCTCTGAAGACATGGATATTACACAACTGGCCAGTTTTATTTTCATCATATTCTGTAAACCTGCTACAAATAAATTATCTTCTCCAAACCTTTATAAAGAGGCAAAGAGTATAGTCGGTATGCCAACTTCACAGGTGTAGGACTGAGTTTGACTTTAAAAACACCATCAATTTCTTGGTTGTGCAGCTTGAGGTGTTTAGACCCTGATTCTTTTCCAGGGGACCTAACTTTGTGCAGCAGTTTATATATAGTTATATATATTATAGCCTCAGTCTTTACATTGACTTTACATTGCCACAGCTGCAGCTGTGAATGTTCAGCAGTTCCTCAAATAAAACCCCAAGTTTTTTTAAATTGAACTCCCAGAAAATGAAACTGCGACCCATCATTTCTCCTTTTGCAGTTCCCTCCCTCATTCATTTAGTTTCTTTGAACTTTTGCAATGACACATAGACAATGACTGCATGGGCAATAGCCTCATTTGCTCTGCAGTTCCACTTTTTGCTTTTGACTATGATTATCCCATGTACTAAATATAGCAAGAATCCTATTCAAAAATTGTATAAAATTTTTATTTTAATGAAAAAAAAATTAAAGAATATATCATAATTTACACAGGGGCAGAATTAGGCTTTCCTGGGTAACTTTAATTCTAAAATTTCCATATCTTTCCATTCATCGACTTAACAAAATTAATAATGTTCTTTTATATGAATAAAATGATGACTCATTTTCTGCTCTATGTATATAGGGAAATGAAAGTGCTGGAATATTGTCCTTGAAGATATTAGCTCCTCCTTTTCTTAAATCTTTGCACAGATTTGTAAGAAGTCAGCTATTATTCCTGAAATGTATATATATATAAGAACTGTTACATTAATGATTGGATGCCATGGTCTTAGAGGACTTTTCCAACCTTAGTGATTCTATGAATCTATAGCATGTGGACTGGTTCTTGTGAGATTTGTAAAGCTTTTAAAGCTCTGTTTGTTGGAATTACCTCAGGAAAGTCTTGCTTCATCTGTATTCAATTTATATAGATGATAGCTTGTTTAATCAAAATTTTATTAATAAAAAACGGGCTACAGAGCTGATTTTTTTCAGTGTCCTGTAGAGACTGCAACATGTGCCATAGAGACCTTCAGAAATGGTAAACAGAGAGGAGATTCTAGATATTGTTTTCATTCCTTTGCATCCTTGTTTGAAGTAGTTTCAAATCAAGGGTATATTATTTTACTTTCTTTGTATTATACATTTATATTCAAAAAATGCTTAGGCATTTCTCATGAAAAATTCTTTTTATTATACAATTGTTTTAATTTCAGAATGTTTTATGTACGAGCTGAGTTAAGATTTTTATACACAATATTAAGAAGACTTCAAATCATTAAACAGATGTTTATTACTGCATTATTAGGGTAATGAGGAGAATATGATTTGGAGAACAAAACAGAGGTCTTTTGAATCATTCACGTTTTGTTCATAAATCATCTGGTGTCACAATTTTTGCAAGGAACATTAATCAGTTTAATAGAAACTGATTTTTCCTGGTTTTCAGTAAGTCCCCTCTCTCCCATTCCCCCTATTGCCTGAAACTAACCTGATGTGAAGAAGCCTCCACACTATTGTGTTTTTGTATTACTTTTTTTTTGCAGATGATTTTACTCCTCAAAACTTTGACTAATTGTTTTATTGCAGCTTTACAGAATTTCTACCTTGTTAAAAGTTACAATATTTACTTGGCTTTGCACCTAACAGGAGAAGACTCAATAACACAAATATCTATTTGTTCTAACAAATCATTTCTTGAGTTGAGATGGGATTCTCTGCTTGCTTCAGCTTGGTGTAGGATTCTGGGAGAGTAGTGCAATGTTAAGAGAAAAGAAAATCTGCTTCCATATCTTTAAAAAAATGAGTCCAGTGGCTGGGTTTAGTGCAGAGCTGAACAGAGGTGGATGTGCCATCTGCAACTTCTTGAGCTACTAGGGAAATTAGTTTTTGGAAGAAATATGCTCCATGTCCAGAGGCTACATGATACATGACTTGCTCCAGAGCAATTTAACTAAGAAATTTAAAGATTAAATTCTTAGTAGTTTGAGGAATTGTCACTTCAGAAGTGTTTGAAAAGAGTGGATGCCAAAGAAGAGAGCAAATTGTTTAGGGTTATAAGGTACAGATGTATGAGAAAGAATAATTAGGGCAAATATTGGGAGAAATTTCAAATCTCTTTAAGTAGGGTATGATGAAACTATGCTGATGAGTTCTAGCTAAGGTATTGGCTCAGTCACTGTTTTTTACCTGAGGGGAAAAAATTTTTCTAAACCTGGTCTATGTAGAAAGATGTGGAGGCAAAGAAAATGAAGGTTGAGATCTGCTTCTGTTAGCACAACTTTCTCCTTTTGTGAAATAACAAATATTGTAAGTCCTGTTGATTTTGTTACTTTGGTAGTACATGCATAGTAAGAGACAGGAAAATAAGTGTGTATTTCTCCTTTTTTCTATCAGTTTGTATAATCTTTTGGCCAGGGGTTGCAAGCAAGTTGTACTCCCCTTTTCCTGTCCATCCCTGATTGCTGTTGTGTAAAGCCTTTCTTTTGCCAGTATTGTATATTCACTTGTGAAGTAAATAGAGGTGCACATACCTAGGGGATAGGTGAATACATATGATTTACTGTATGCTATAATTGTAATGCAAATAAGGCAATAACTTCAATGAATACAGACAATCTAACAGTAAAATACAGCTCATCATGAAAGGGAAACTTTAAGTGGAGGAATGAAATATACATGTAATTTTGATAGACTTAAAAGATATTTCTCTTCTACTAATATGCCAAAACATTGCATCCAGGCAATTACACTGACACTTGAGAAAGCTCCTTTTGACATACATAGTGTATTGTCTAGTGCAGTGTTCATGAAATTAACATTTTCCTGAAGTAATCATATACAATTTAGTGACCAAATAGTTCTGAGGCAATACAAATGTATTTCACAGGAACTAAATATATTTCTTCACACTGATCCTGCATGTTTTAGTTGAGCAGTCATTAGCATGTTTATAATGGTTCTAATTTAGCACAACATTTTCTGAATTTTATCCTTGAGTCATTTACAAATTGTTCATATTGAGTAAACAAAGGAAACAGATTGCATTTTATACTTAGTAATTTATCTGAAAGAAGAGGGGAGGGTTAATTGTCTGAAAGTTTTGCTCTGTTTGGGGAAGTGATTCTAGTCTTGCATTGCTTGGCGCACAATGCCTTTTTCCCTCTGTTCCAGGGGGAAAAGAAAAAAAAAAAAAAAAGAGAATGGAGGAGTGAGTAAAATGAAAAATTAGGAGCAGGACAAGATTTGCCACTCCCAAAGGGGAGTGTGGAGCAGAACTGGAGCTGGCACGAGATTATCTAAAACAGTTGGTGCATTCCTTAATGATCAAGTGCTTGAGAAGTCCAGCTCTCTCTCACAGAGCATCTGTGTTGATGTTTATATCAGTGCCCTGCTGTATGGGAAAAGCATGCTTTCTCTTGTTGCTTTTCTAAAAATAGTGTGGCATATAGCATTGTATGAGTTATTTTAAGAGAACAAAAACATTTGCAAGGTTAAAGGTCCTACTTTTTAATAAATAAATAAAAATAAAGGTCAGAACTGTATCTTGGGTTATTCTTTCCATGAAATTCAAACTCCTTTTTATCTAGAGTTTTGCACTGAGCAGAATTCTGCTCTTTGCACTAGAGAATTCCTGTTAAAACAAGCCATTTCAGGCAGAATTGGTACAGGCTCAGACTCTACAGTTTTTCCCACTAGCCACATCACAGAAAGCAGGTCTGGAAATCACCCTCAGTTAAATTCCCATGTTTCTGTTTAGAATGTCTGTTGTTTCATGCAAGACCTAGACCATTCAAGTAGTGCAAATGAATTCAGAGGAAAACCAGAACATTTTAATGCCTAATTATTTTTAGTGAGCTTGGAGAGTTTTAATTAAAAGTTAAGAGAGCTCTCCAAGCTCTCACAGTTCTAATTTTATCATATTGTGGAAATCTTGTCACTGAAAAAATGTGCAGCAATTGGAAGATCTGCTTGGTTCCCTGTCCTAAACAAAACTGTATGTTAGGTATTCAGATCTCAGTTGCATTTCCATCATTGCTCTTGCAAGAAAACATCAACTGCGAGCTGACTGCCTATTACATATAGCTGTCTTTAGGAAGGATTCTTTGCCTTTTTGTTTTTCTTTTTGCTTGTTTGTGGTTTTATTTCTTAGCCCTCCCCCCCTTTTTTTCTTTTTGCTTTTAAAGTGCTGCCTACAGAGGTGGATAGGAAAGAGTCAACATGAGAGGAGGGAGTAAGTGGCTGGCCAGGATTATGTGTCTCCTGAACACCCTGAACAAGATACAGAATTTAGGAGTGATTGGATTAAATTTTTTTTTTAATTTTTTGTATTTTCCAATAAACAAAAGGAATTAGCAGATGTTCCTGTTCTCAATGTCATGTTGCTCATTTTTGAGTTGTGAATGCATTTTTGCTTTTCAAGAACTTGAATTTTGAAACCTTGTTAAATCAAGAAATTTTGAAAAGCAGGTCAAAGAGATAAGATCACTACCAACATGTTGAAAAGCCTTACATTTTAATTTTCTGTGAGACCACAACAATTAATTACGGTATGAGAATATTATGGAAATTGAGAAGGGTGAGATGAAATTCCCCTGATCCGGTGCTCCACCGACAGCAAGACTGAAGCCAACTTGCTTATGAACAAGAGACAGTGGCAGTATGTTGCAGCTATGGGTGTAAAGCCTTCAGGGTGATTTTTGATTAATTTTGTGTTGTTGCTGTCTCCTTTTCTTTTATTTAAAGTTTACTTTAACAGAAAAGGATAATTTGTATTTGAAGGAAGAAAAGAAGTAACTATGGCAACAAAAAAATCTTTTCAGTAACATTAGACAAACTTTACATCCTTGGATTAAAACAGGATAGATAGTACCATCCAGCAGCTAAGTTTCTAATAGTAATGGCTAAATTATATTTTATTCTTCAAATAGTGAATAAAACCATGAAGTCCTTAATTTAATCTTGAATTGTTAAAAGATTATAAAATCGTGTTCTTTCAAAGCGAATGAAATTAACCTCTTGCCTTTCCCTTGGATACTGTTAGTTTGAATATAATTTTAAAATACACAGTATGAAGCATGAAATGTAGGAAATAGTTTTATGATCTAGTTCTATGCTAGGTGGTTCTTTACCTCAGAGAAATCTGATTGGCAATGAACTCATAAAAGACAGGAAAGCAAGCTCTTGTCATGTATTCAGAGGTGGGTCACTTAATCAAAAGTCCCAACACAAGTTTATTAAAACTAATCACTGGATTTTGAAAAATATACTCAGTTTTCTGAATAATTCATGATTTTTATGAATGGATCTAATAGTAGCACTGATGGACCTGGTGTTTCAGTTTAATTGTAAATAACAAACATTGATTAGAGCAAATCTGAATTCTGCTTTTATTCAGAAATATTTGTAGAGTTCTGTTTTCATTATATTTGTCTACTCTGAAGAGAATCTAGTATCCTATGAGAAATATTGAAACAAATATTCCTCTTTCAGATTCATGATGTATTGTGCTGTTACTTTAGATGTCATGTCCTTAGCTTCACCTACTTGAAAAAACCCCACATTTACAATTGGAGCATGGGGTGAGATATGGAAAGGTACAACAAGAAGCAAGCCAAACCATGGTAGTCACTCCAATGTTTATTTGCAGCTTAGTTGCTTTGGGGGACAAAACCCAGATCTTTTGTAGCATAAATCCAGTGTGGTAGTCCTTGTAAGCACACAAATGTCTGTCACAAGGAGTTCAAAATCTCAAGAATAAAAACAACCCCCACACAATACTTTTTCTCTAAGAAATATTTTGGAGATGCTGACAGGTTAATTCCACCTGTTATGTTTTTCTTACATAGACTTGAATGAGGCATTGAAACTCATTTGACAAAGGCTGATCCAAAGGACACCTTTTCTTCTGTGGAACTGAAGGCAAATAAATGTAATGAGAGTAGATTTGGGAATATATAATATTAGAGATGGAGGAATTTGCATATTTTTATGTAGTCCCAAATCCTGCAAAAACATGATTTTATTTTTGTTTAGCAATATCTACTAAATTTTAATGGGATATATCAATAGACTCTAGTCCTGAAATAGAGACAAAGATGCCCCTAGGTCCGTAGTATTGTTTTAAAATGGAGAAAAGAACTTTCTCCTCCTACTACTGAGGATCTGATCATGTTTTAGAAGCGTGTCTGATTTCTCTTCTGAATCTACCTTGTCTTTTCCAGTGCCTCTTTCTTTGAGATGTAACAGTTCAGATGTATGTGAAAATGTGTCACTGATACCTCTATACCTTTGATTGAATTATATTTCTGTATTGTTTATGAACTTGCCATGCATTTGCAATCATTATTAATAAATCAATGTGCTTTTGTCTTCTGTCACAAAGTAATGTATGCATTCAAAAAGAATTGTATGCAAAACAAGTCATGTTTCAGAACTCATATCATTAATAATTATCTGTTTGCAGTATTGTTACAACATGTTTTGAGAAAAGCTTATTATAAAAGAAATAACAAGGCATTGCACAGTAGAAAGAATAAGACAGTTCAGTTGATCACTGGTATAGGTGTTATAAATATGCCAGTCTGTACTATAGTGTTTTATTAAGTCTCAAAAAGTCAAAGCTGATTTGAAATAATAATGTCTGACAGTCAGTGCTTTGAAGTTTTGCTGCTGCACTCTCACATTTAGGTTTTCTTTTATGTATGACTTTACCATAAAAAAACAAAAACTCACACATGGCATGAATGTCTTTTTATTTTTTTCATATCTGTATTTCAAAGAAAGTAATAGGAGGCTACTCCAGTGAATTAAAAAATAAAAAAAAAAAAAAAAAAAAAGGATCAGCCCCAAAATGAATGAGGATAGGTGAGGGCTACTGTAAGGTCATACAGTATTCATGTAAGATATAGCTGGGGTTAGTAACTTGTTGAAGACTCTAAAAGTGAAATTAAAAGAAAAAAAAAACCAAACAACAAACAAACAAAAAAAACCCACCCTGAAATTAAAGGAGAGAATAAGGATGAGAAAAGAGGCATAAGCTATTCTTGATTCAAACAACATGACTCTTATTCAGTGAGAAGAACTTGAGAGCTTGGCTGTGGTAGCTAACACACTCGTTCTTCATCACCAGTCCTGCAACAAAGAGCTGGATTCCATCCATTCCGTGACTGATTGATTACCCAACGGACAAATGTTAATTCTTTTCATCGATGCTTTGTCATTGTGAAGGGATCCTTTTCAGCTAACACCTAGGTTTTTTTCCCCTCAGCTTTTTTTTTTTTTTTTTCCCCCTGATTATATATCTTTTAACATCCTCTTCTCTTCACCTTTGCAAAACTGTCATGTCTAACAAGATTCTCACAGTACTTTAAACTCCTTTAGTTTACAATTAAAATTGCTAACTAAGTATGTAACAAACCGTGATATTAAATAATACTCAATGATTTAATTTAGTCATCATAATTATACTTAACCTGTTTGCTGTCCTTGAAAGAATTTTTTTCCTAGTTCACAAGAGAATAATATAAGGGATGAGAAGCTGTGTGTTTTTTAATATAATAAATTGCTCCAGCACAACTTGACAAGTTTGGTCCTATATGTGCCAGTAGAAAATATGCTACTTTGTGGCATAAGCCTGTGGTTTATAAAGTCAGTGAGAAAAGCTAAAAATGTATAAATGTTAATTTCTTTCATTCCTTCTTTTATAATTGTCTTTAGCAAGAATATCCCTGAATTTTGAAAATGTTGGGATCCACAAGGTTTGGAATGGTGCTGAAACAGAGCCTCAGTGCAGGGAGAGTGATGCAGTGCAGATGTGAATTTGGGCTTCTTTCTTCAATGTTCAGTGCTGGAGTCCAAGTCGATGTTTTGTTTCTATAATGAATCAAAACAGAAAATGAATCAATATGGATGAAGACATTTTACTGATGTCAGAAGATATCTTTGTAGATTTTATATGTCTGTAAAAATTAATTTTCTGTACAGAAAGAAAAATCCCTTTCTGTTCCACAAACCTTTTCAAAATGTGTTTGTGAACACAGAATACAGAACTTGAAGAGAGAGATGCCTTTCAAGTATAAGCCTTTATATTTAGTTTTGTGTCTAATGCGGAAGACCTCCAGAGAGCTTTAACACATATCATTATTTTAAATTCTAAAAATTATGCAGAATAAACATGCTAATTGAAAGCTTACAGGATTTCAAGAACTCTTTTTTCAATATTATAAAAAAGTTTATTAAAAGGCTCATTGTGTAAGCATTTTTGTAATCTTCTTGATAACAAAATACAGTAGCTATGACTTGTGTGGTCAGATCTAGAGCATAGAATTTGAATGAGATAAGGGTGTCAAAAGAATTCTTAGGGAATTTTTCAGTCATTTATAGAGATAAAGATTCTAACTAGCAATGTGATTATATCAAAAAGAAGGCATACAGATAGACCTGTTTTCCATTCTAGTTCTTTTTCAGTCTGTCTTTAGAAATATATTTTTTCCCTTACATAATACAGAAACATTATATGGGTGTTCTTAAGAACAGTAAGAGAAGAAATAAAGCAAGTGGCTTGGAGGAAAGTATTTTCACAAATGCTGCAATATGCTAGTTACTTTTTTTTTCTTTAAAAATTCTTTTTCTTCTTTGTAAGAATTGAGGAAAATACCTTAGATAAAAGCACTAGGATACCTAACATGGCAAACATAAAAATAAAACTCTAAAGCTCTTTTTTCTTCAGGAATGTGGGGTCTGAAATTTTGGCAGGGGAGAAACACAGAAATGTCTTTTTAAACTAATCATGATATCACAAAAAAGGACAAATTATCATGTTCTATTGATAATTGATGGTTATTTCTTGATTCTCTTATTATCAGGCCAGAACTCATAAAAGTAATAAGTGCCTGTTATTGTCAAAAGTAAATTGTTATTATATAACAAGTATTTTAACACTGCCTATTGCAACTTACAACTCCTTAATTTTCTCTCTTTCACAGAAAGATATAATTAGTAAATAAATTAGCTTTTCTACTGAAATATTACTTCAAAAATATTTATGAGCTGCGTTGTCTTTCCATGGAGGCTTGCACGGTGAAAATGTGTTGCAATTAAAACCTGATCTTTGATCTTTTGGTAGTTACAGTTTGGTTTGCTTTCAACTGGTTTTTGTTTTGTTCGGGTTTTTTTTTGTTTGTTTATTTCAAATGAGTGATGCTGATGTGAATTTTTAGACTGAAATGACTTGCACCCTAAACTATGATTGGCCATATGACCTTTTTGTTCTTTCAACTTCTCTCTGATGCTTTAACATTTCCTTTTGTGACCTCTTTGAATGCTTCTCCTCCCTCTGAGAATTTTTGAAATCCTCTGAGGTGGAACAAACTATTACCCCTTGCAATGATATGATCTATGTTGCCATTCTTTAACCTGGGCCTTTTGCTTTTGCTTTCACTTGTGTGAGTGCTTCTGCTGGTACTGCTGACATGGAAATTTGAGCTACGATTTGGCCTTAATCTTCTAGTAGTTTAGCAGACGATAAGTTAGACTGAATTCCTTCTTGTACAACCCAATGTTAATTCCTAATTAACTGGAGTGGGATCAGTACAAAAATTATCAGAATTTTATTAGCTATTTAGAAGGCATTGTATGAATTGATCTTCTAACACAAGAGGCACCTTGCTATGAGAATATCTAGCAAGCAAAGTTGCGTGGCTATTCCAGCGTATGCATTAAGGGACAGTGTGCTCAGCACCACCCAGAGCAACGTGCAGTCTTACAATGAAGGCTCTTTGCAAAGATTAGTTTTGTGAACAGAGTAATGTTTAGATAATGTGTTTTATATCTTGCAAAACTCCAAAACCTAAAGGAGTTTAGCATAGACATTATTGATGAGTCTGTCTACAGATGAAAGTAAATGCACAAAGTTTAACTGAGATTCTGTTATTACTAACTGGGAAAGAAAACTAAGTATTCATTGTTTTTGAAGTTATCTTGATAATTGTTTATAAATCTGAATTGTACTTCTTAAGGTCATAAAAATCTGTGTCACAACATCAACAACAGAATCATAGAATGGCCTGGGTTGGAAGGGACATTAAAGATCATGTTGTTCCAACTTCCCTGCCGTAGACAGGGACACTTTCCACTAGACCAGGTTGCCTAGAATTTCATCCAGCCTGGCCTTGAACACTCTTAGGGGTGGGGCATACGCAATTTCTCTGGGCAACCTGTTTCAGTGCCTCACCACCCTCGCCAAAAATAATTTTTTCCTAATTCTCATCTAAACCAATTCTCAGTTTTGAGCCATTGTCTTATCACAACGTGTTCTTGTAAATACTCTCCATCTTTCTTGTAGGCTCCCTTCAGGAGAATTTGTAGGCATGAAGGCTCCCTTCATATGAATTCCCATCTTAAAAATCACCTTTTTTAAGCTAACTGCAAAGTTATGTATGATTTAGAATGCCAAGCCAATTAGTTTAATTTAGAAACTGGAAATGCCTCTAGAATTTATTGAAGTCTGTCACGCTCAAGATCAAATTTTGTAGTGGAATTGGGGTCTGATCATAGGAAACTTACTAAGGCCAATCTTCTACTTTCTCCAAAGTGTAATGACTTCAGTGAGTTTTGCCTATGGAAGGCCTCCCAGATTGGGGCAATGACTTGAAATGTATTCTGAAGTTCATATTACGAAAGCCTGTCTTCTGATCATCGCATGTTGTTTATAGTGTACTGAGAAAATTTCTGATACTGTGAACATCGAATACGGAGTGTGCTTTTATGAATTCCATGGAGACATTACATGAATAACTTTTGCATTGACATGGGTATAAAAATGGGTTTCAGATGTCACTGTGTGCCAAATTTCCAAAAAAACCTACTAAATCTTCATGTATAATTTCAAGCGTACTATCATTCTAGAATGAAAAAGGCAGAATTCATATATACATTGGCAGTCTATGCATGTAAATTGGCAGTTAGCATGCATAAATCCTCAAGAAAGATTTTCTTTCAATTAGACCCTTGTTAAATCTATAGTAATTCCATTAACCTCAGGGGAATTAGTTTGGATTTAAAATGCAGTTAAATAAGAACTCTGTTTGTCTGCAAGTTCATTTCCCTTCTAAACTATCGTTCAAACTGGTACAGGAAGAACAGTTTTCAAATGAGGGTGGCACCTGTTTTCTTGATGTGTGAGAATACATTTGATAATTCTTT
>VXAU01006173.1:1867392-1880723 GCA_013399695.1 Formicarius rufipectus | reverse complement strand
TTTTTTTTTTTTTTCTCCATAGATTCATCCTGTATGGAAAAGCTACTTTCTAAAGACTGGAAGGAGAAGATGGAAAAATTAAACACAAGTGATCTCCTTGGTGAAATTAAAGGTATCTGACTATACCAAATTTTAAATGTTTGCATATATTTTAAAAAAGGGATTGAAGGTTTTTGAACACTCAGGAAAAAAAAAAAGAAGTAACTATCATAACTAGAAGCTGTCTTCCTCTTTCTAATCATCTCAGCCTGGTTTTTAATGTGTGATCTTTGAAATTATGGATGAGACTGCCAAAAAAATAGAGTATGTCACAATCAGTTATTGGTTATATCCAGGCTGCTATCACAAACACCAGGTCAGTTATGTAAGTTCATGGACATTAGCTATATATCTCTGAGCAGAGGAAGAGGAACAAGCATGGAGTTACGAGCACACAGTACTGCTTCTTGCCAATTGCATAAATTATATCTAGAAACTGCTTTCATGTTATAAAAGGGGGTAGTTTTGTGATTGTTGTTCTAAATCTTTGATTCAAAATTGTGGAAAAAAAATTAGTTTATATTAATTCCATTCCTACAGAGAAAGAGCAGCTCTGGATGAAATTTTGGACCTTCTGAAACCAGTGCAAATTTTGTTGTATACAGGGACAATAATTTTCAGTATTTTCAAGCAACGTAGGAGAAGTGGAATTCTGTTGACAGTTAAATAGTAGGTAGAAAACTTGAAGTGTTTTTTCCCCACCCATCAATTCTTCCATGAATTTTCTTAGTGAGAAGAAATTCAGTATTATTGATTAAGTAACAAATTTAAAAGGAGGGGCTTTTGCACTTGTTATAAAGCATGTCTGAGGAGTACACAAAGTACTTAAGATTTATTTCTCTTAATTTGTATTTTATTTTTTATTAAATTTTTATTAAATTTCAGCTACAAAAGTGTGGAAAAAATGTTAATCATATTAATAAATATTTAATGTAAAAAATTTTATGAAAGCTTAGGGGTTTAAATTCCAACAGGAAAATTTAGAATAGTTCAATTTTATTTTTCTTTAATGATTTAAATAGATGAAAGATTGGCCCTTTCCTTCAGAAAAAAAATTTGTTGGATTCTCCTGATTTTTCTTGAAGAATTATGACAATGTGTATATGTTAGGCAGATAAGAAATACTATAGTAATATCAGTGGCAGAAACATGGTGTACAATTTTACAGGAACATGTTAAAATTGGCTGTAATATAATCCCAAAAAATATGTCTTGAAATCATATTCTATTTAAAGCAATATTGTCTCTTAATAGTGTGGAAAACATTGAATGCTTGTTCAATTATTATTGTTCATTAATTGCAAAATATAGCTACTTAGTCTTTAAATAGAAACTACTTGAATGCTATTAGCGAATCAAATTTAAAAGAGGTGGGATCTCTAACAATGTAGAATAATGTTCTTTATTCTTTTATATGGCACAAAAAGCTTTTTAATGAGCTGTCATTTATTCAAAAAAAGAAGTTTGCTTTTCTGAATTTTTGTTCCTCTTATTTTCTTAGCATGTGTAATCTATACCGAGTGAATGGGTAGAGTTTTTACTCCTAACCCTTTTCTTGTTTACCTACAAAGCATTCTCACTCAGATTTGGAAGAATTTTCAACTCATTCCACTACTTTTTCTGGGGAATAGCCTGTTAGCTGTATAAAAAGGATCACCAGATTAAGCTCACCAGACTTGTGTGTTGACAGTCATTCAGTTGGTTTCTGCAGCTTTCTTCCTTTGTAACCTGTCCTTAAGTGGTCCTAACATCTGTAATATTCCTCTATGCTATCAGCTGGCCTCCAACAGGACTCAATCTTTGCTGCTGCAACTCCATTTAATTATTTTTCAAAATAGCATCAACATGGAAGATGAATGATGGTTGCTGTTGTGTTGTGCTTTACACTGTAAAACTAATGAGAAAGACACTGTTGTAATTTTTTAGAAGAAGAAAACTAGATTCAGAGTTAAAGAGCAGGAGTAGTGGCAGGTCTGAAGTTTGACTCCTTTCCTTTGGACTCCCAAATCCATGGCCTAACTGCTGTCTTCAGGTTGGTTACCTCCAACATGATAAAATCACTATTAACCAAATAGTCTGGTTAGCATCTGTGTACCTTAAATCATCTCAGAAAGAAAGAAACCCCAAACAAATCAACAATCTAGCACATGGCAGCATGGAAACTGGATTACATGAAGTAAATAAAACAAAGTAGGGGAACCAGAGAAAGTTTTTAATTCACCAAAGAAGCATACTTTAAAATAAATCCTTTCATTGTTCAAGGTGGTAGATTTCAAAATCATGAGGTTCACTTCCATAGTACTGATTACATTTCGAGCTAGGTAACTGGTAGGGCATGCTGAGGTCTGAAATAACTGCATTTGAAACTCTGCTGTCTCTGTGAGGTCAAATACATTTTCCCCTAATTTCCATTACATTCTAAATAGTTTTATTTAATTGGCTGGTGTTTTTGGGTTTTCTGCAGACTTTCTGCTCGTATTACTGTGGATCTAACTTAAAGACAGCTGCACAAATAAATAAATGAGTTCACTGGTGGGGGGAAATCTTGATTATAGGAAGGCGAGGTGTGGTCCTGTGAGGAGCTGCTCTTTGCACTGACTGTTACTGGGAGTTTATTTTAGAGAGAAGGCGTTGTCCTTGCTAAGGATAACCTGAGCACATATTCTTCCTCTGTGTCTGCACAACTACAGCCCTCCCCCTTCAGTGAAAGACTAGCATCTTGGTTGTGGGAAGGCAGCTCACTGAGAATCAGTGCCAGAAAAAAGGATGAAAGCAGGAAAAAAAAAGTACCACTGACACAAACTGTTTCTATTCATGTTTGGGAAGCACACAGACGAGAAGAAAAGATAATTGGTTGAGAGAAACAAATAAAACCGATATTTTCTTGCTTTACCTTCTATATTTAGAACACAATAGGGTTAATCAAGACACAATTATAAACTATATCTATTAATTCAAACAATAGAGGCCAATACAAAAGTAACAAACAGTGAATAATTCTTTTTTTTTTTCTCAGTGTGGGATTGTTCCTGCTCACAATTACTTTTGCATAGTGTGCTTCATTGTAAAACTGTTTTTTCTGAGTTTCTTTATTAGGATTTGAGTTATTGATAATGGTCCAGATTCTTCCTTGAATTCCAGCCAAATAAGCCATTGACTTCAGGGAGGTTTCATGAAACTCTGAGGAGCATTTGGCAGAATGCTTTGTAGCCAAATTCCAGTGGTTAAATAAGTCTGCTTGTTCATTTGATATGTTTATAAATGAAACTCATAGGTCAAATTGTCAAGGGTCTGGGAAGCAGTTGAGCTGAGTTAAATGCCTTGCTCACCTGGAGAAAAACCCCAGAGCTGCCTATGCAAATCATTTGTTTGTATGCTGTTTGCCAGGGTGTGCATGCAAATAGATTTATTTAAGGTATACAAGGAATTTGTTAGGTTTACACCTGGCTTTTGCAGTAGTGGGTCTTTTTTTGTATAAAAATTAGGATCAGGAAATACTTTTCATTCTAATTGTTGTTATTATGTATTTGAATAAACAAAGTGGTGCAGGACTCTTTTCTGTATTTCCAGATATTTGGGTTCACGGAGTTCTGTCCTCACCCTCCCTCACTGCATGTATTTCTGTTGCTTAGTTATCTAGGTTTTCTTCAGCAGCCACAGCTAGGCAGAGGAGCATCATTTATCACTATACAGAGTCTGTTTTAAGTTTTCTGTTTCTGTTCCAAATATAAATCTCTGGAATTGCATAGTCTTGCATGCATCAGGCAGTTGTCCTACTGAAATAGCCCGCAATGGTCTTTCTCAGCATGCAGAGTCTTTGAAGATCAAATAAGAAAGGTCAGTCTTTAAGTAACTTAAGCAATGATGTTATCATGAAAGGGTCAGAATTGGTCTAGCAGCCTTAGAGAAGAGTGACTCCTGGGTCACCAGCTACTGTGTTGCAGGTTAGTCCTCTGGCTTCCATTGGTGGTGTTTACAACTGGAACCATCTATATTTATAGGCATTGTGACTTGAATGTCACATGCTGTCTTTGTACAGTATACTCTATTTTGGGGAGGTGAGTGATTGATGTCCATAGCTTTATCCAATACAGAAGGCTGTGTTCATTAGGCTTCCAGTGCTTATTCCTTCTCCTTTTATATTTGCTACTTTATTAGTAAGAGCCTCCTGTTTTCTCTGACATGTTCATGTTTAATGGCCTCAAAATATTTGGGTAGGTGGGAGGCAACATTCCCTGTTTCCTAGGAAATGTTGAATTCAGTAAAACAAAGCAATTTCACCCACTTGATAATCTCTTTGTAAGGTACACTAGAAACAGTTTTGGATGTTTGTCCCTGGGATAAGAAAACAGAAGAGCACTTTTTTTTTTTTGGGTGTGTATTAAGGACTGGAAGAGGACGGTGAGGTACAACTCTTTGAATCTGGTAATTTAACACTATCCATTTCTGGAACAGTCTTGGAGTGAGTTGTGCATGAATGAATCCTTGAGAAAGTTTATGGTTTCTGTTTTTACAAGTGAATTAATTTGTTTTTTAAACGGGATTTACAAAACATTTTAAAATGTCATTTTTGCTTCTATTTTATAAAATTTGTCTTCACAGATAAGCTTTCAGGTGTTTCTTGGTGCACTGTATCAAACCAAGTGAAGACCATTTTGAGGAAAATAAGCCTGTTTTCTCTAGCCCTGATCAACACTATAGTCTGAATTTGCAGTAATTATTTTTCAGTATAATTGCTGAAAATTCTTTCTCACGAAGTCTAAGGGTATATAACAGTCTGCCTCATAAATATGTATAAATAAATATATATGTCTTATATCACAGAGGAACTCAGAGGTTTTTAATTATGTCACTTTGTATGGCTATAGACATTTCAAAGCTCTCCTTTGTGCTCCCTGTTATAAACGTATTTTATTTCTTTTGAAGTCTGTGTGATATACATACTAGCAATTAAAAATCCAGCTCAGGCTTTGAGACACAAGGTCTTCTTAATTAAAACTCAAACAAAAGCTACAAGCAGAAGCCCCACTGTATGATTAAGGTCTAAAATGTTATGATACATTAGAATCGTTGTTAACTGCTAGGATTTAAAAAATCAATACACAGGAAAAAGGATCAACTGGTTCCAATTAGTGAAACCAATGAAAACATACAACAAAACAGCACAATCCAGAACCCCTACAACCCAAATCCTTAAGAAATAGGTCCACAGATGATAAAGGTTTCTCATAATGAATTTATTGCCATGACCCGGTGAAGTGAGATGTTTAGCTTTATGTTGTAGCTCTCTAAATCAGAGTGATGCTTTTGTTTTGCCATTACTCCAGCCATTAGCACTGTGTGTAACCTGGCACAAAGACTCTATTTCCAGGTCTAACCTGACCTTCTAAATTAAGTCATTTGAATGACTGAATATTTCATAAGCACTTTCAACAGTTAATGTTTTCATGCCCTTTATTCTGATTTGCTTGAAGAAGGTGATGGATTTCAAGTTAAAAATATTTTGGTTAAGCTTATTGAGCCCCATTGTATCTATTTGTTATGATCAATGTACCAACACAGACTAATCATCAGGGTGAAATAAATTAAACTATGCTTATGTCTTACTTCTTAATTTTGTTTTATATGAAGTATGTTTCTTCGGATTCTGGATTTAAACATACATACCCCCAAACTGTACAGACAGAGGGTAGTTCTGTGAGAAGGAATGGGACTGCTTACTGTTTATACTGCTATTATTTAAATTATATGCATGTAAGTCTTGGAATGATTGAAGCTGTATTTATGACATTAAAAAATCACGTATTTTTTGTTGCTTTAGTCTTTTAGTCAGAGGGTTGTATTTCAGTGGCACCTATCACATTCATGCCTGCTTCTAATGTTAGAAGTTAATGACTATTACCATTTCTAGTTCTTAAAACTCCACAACCATAAATCACATTGTAATCAACCTTTCACGTAAATCAAGTTCTCCATATTGTTGAATATATTTTATAAAAAATAACAACCAAAATGCATGCCATTTATTTCCAGGCACATAATGTATTTTACACTTATACTGTATTCACATATATCTAGACATTTTTTACTTTATCAGCATGATACCTCACTTATATGTTTAGTTCTGTGGAACTACGTCCCAAACAGTGCAGTAGGAAATGTTGTCATGTTCAAGAGAAAAAGGAATAAGATGGATAATGATCCTAATATATGGCAATACATTAGGACAGATTGCCTTCTGGAATTTGAACCATTCTTCATTTTTAGAAATAGTGACAAGAAAATGTATGGTATTAAAATGTGTTTATTTTCAGATGCCATCTAATTTGTTTTTTTTTAGCAGAAAAAGGTTTGCCTTTAAGTATTACAAGTAGGTTTTCTTCACTTTTGCTTCAAAAATTTGCCATTTTCTATTGCTGGTGGGTTGCTTTGATTATCATTATGCCAGTTATTGTTTTCTTTAATAAATACAGTCTTTGACTGTAGCAGAAAGACTTCTGTGCTGAAGTATGTATCACTACTTGGAACTAAACACCTTCTAATCTGACAGTGGATGTCAGTGGCAAATTTCCTTTTGGCTTAAGTCGCAGCTTAGTCACCAAAGAAGCTTCTTACCTTTAAGAAAATAAAACTCCCTCTGAAGACAAATATGCAAATTCTTATGAAGCAAATGAATATGTAGGTTTTTGCACTGATAAAACAGGAGTGATATCTCCATTTCTTGTAGTACATCACACTTCAGTGTTTTTGGCCTCTTGTTGCTCTAGACGTATAAAGTCAAATTCCAATAAATTCATGAATTTATTTAGACAAAAACATATAGACACAATACTGAAAGGATTGAAATTTGATGATCAGTTTGGATTCTGTGGAGACCCCTATGTGTACTTTTTTTTCATAGTAAGGAAACTTTTAAGTGTCAGATATAAAGAACATACTGTTCTGCAGTGTTGTGTCTCTGTGGATACTGAGCAACCCGAGGAAGGGTTTAAGGAAAGGACAAACATACAGTAATATTTCCTCAGTATACTCTTTCATTTCCCACAAAATATGATTAATTGGCTTCTTGATTCAGAGGTGGTGCATTTGGGTTTAATGACCCATGATAGAATTATCATCTATGAACTTGTCCAATCGCTTTTGAACCCTTTAACAGATAGCTGTGAAGTCTGTGGGGATAAGTTCAGCAGTTAGCAATATGCTGTGTGTTTGAGCCTAGTACCTTGTGGGTGTCCCCTAGATCTTGTATTACAGTGGATAGGGACTGGCTGTTTGCTGTTCATCTTCTCTGTTACACTACATGCAGTTGTCTCTTCTTGTTGAAAAGTAAAAATATATGTATTTTTTTCCCTTCTATGAAAGCAGTTCTGCACTTTGGCCACTCTTCTCAGCCTTCTCTGCAACTAATTTGGAAACTAAACTCTTGCACAAAATATTGCTATTCTGAGCAGCATCCAACCGTGGCAATGATTAATGAGAACCTTTGTGGCAATCCCTTTCACAGGTTTTAAACTCCATTTCTAAAGAGGGAGTCATGTCTTGAAGTGAGATCTTGATGTGCAGATATTGTGTGGTAATGAGGGTATCCTGATGATATCAAAGATACCCGATTTTTTTTTCTTTCTTTCTTAAGAAATATGTGAAAATACCTTACTGGGAACTTAAGAAACTGTGGACCCAGAGGCGAGTCAGAAATGTCATATGTAAAACTCAAGGGACATACCATTAGTATTGAGAAAAAATGAAGTAGGAACACATTTAGGAAACTCACATGCAACTGAGAAAAGCAATAACATAATGTGCAACCTGACACAGCTACCGCCTCAAAAGCCTGAGCTCAACGAGGAATTGAAGATGAAATACAAGAAAGGTTGTCCTTGTCCCTTCTAAACAAGTTAACCTTTTGGAAGAGGTTAACTATCACTATTCTTTTCAAAGGATCTTGATTTGTTTAACTGTGTCATCTCACTTCAGATCTGACCAATGACATCTGACAGTTTTCTGCCCAAGGGCAGATCTAGCCAAACTGGGCTCATTTTCCTTGTTTTCACCTCCTCCTCTCAACATTAAACTGATTTCAGGCTAATCATGATCCCCTTGCTCCAATCAGGTCATTCATGATATTGGCCCCTTACTTGGTGAGTGAATGGTTCTTAAGTCACTAGGTTCCTTCTGTCTCTCCCTCAAATATTTATGTTGGATTAAAGTTAATAAGGTATATCTTTTTCACTCCCTCCAATTTAATTTTTTTGTCATTCTAACAGTATTTGCCAATAGAGAAAATTTTCAAAAACACTATAAAGATGAAGTTCCATCAATTAATATGAATATACAAATTGTAAAGGAAATTGGAGAGACGTGTTGAAAAAGTTTCCATAGAAATTTTTGTGAACAGAGGAAAAAGAAATCTGTTAAGGATGCATCCTGCCCTGATCCCATGAGTTCATTATAAGTATTACCCAGGCGGCTTGATGAGAACTGATTCTTTGTCATTAGCTCTCACACTGAAAACCTGTTATGATGAATATATCTTTCTTACCCTTTTTTCTTTAACTGACTGTTAGTTTAACCCACGTATGCTAATATTTACCTTAATCTGTATTGACATAAATCAACCAAGTTTGATATTAGACATATCGTCATAGATGTTCTTTAAGAGTTATTCAAGATTAAGCTGAGACCTGTTCAATAGCTGCTTACAGTTTGTTGCCTCATAGGTAGTGGTAACGAGAGGCTAACACACATGTTGGGAATGAATTCTCAAATCTATTAAGATTTGTTTGAACAGGTTTCTATCACAACAGGTGCACAATTACTTTATGAGTAAAATATTATCAGCCTTCCAAATTAGCCAGGGCAAAATGCAAGTTGTCTGATTAAATAATCAAACCCAATACTTAAAATGCACTTGATTTCCACAGGAATTTTAAGATGCTAAGTCCCAGTCTATCAGTGAAACTGTGATTGTTTGCAGCATGCAAGTAGCAGCTTGTAGAGTATCCTGTTTGGTACATTTTACATAATTCACCCCACATTATGCAAGACAAAACCACTAAAAAAAAGAATATAATAACAGGTTTTACTTCTAGTCAAACAATTTTAATCTACCAATGAAGGTATTATACTGTGCATGAAAATCAGAAAAAAAGTGGACCTCTAATGGAAAATAGTTTGAAAATGTTCTCTGTTGAGTTAGGAGGCACATCAGTTTAGAAATACAAAACCCCATGTGCTTTTAAAAATAATGTAGTTCATGATTGGGGAGGGACTAAAGGAAAATCCTCTGAATCTGAAGTGCAGCTTGCAGTGTGGAGATTACATATGCCATCAGTTATTGAATAGCACAGTAAACACAGTGAGTCAGAGACCTGAGAAATGAGTAAAATCTGAAACGGTTCACCATGAATGGTAAACTTAGCAGTGCAGCTGTCAGGGGCAGATTACATACAGGTAACTTTGTTTTCATATCTGAATCTGTTTGTCAATCAAGGAATGCTATGAATCAGGAGATGGGATCTCAAATACAAAACCACAAAGTCAGAGGCAGCATCTGGAGGAGCTCCAAGCCACAAAAATTAGGGAAGAAGCACAGAGGGAACAAAAACTGTAAATGCTTGCATGGATTCTGCCTCTATGTACATTGAATTTAAATAATTGTGTTGATACATCAGTAATAATAATTGCTGATAAAAATTATAGTCCTTATTTTGGGCAGCAATGTGTTTTACTAAATGTGAAATTAAATGCAATTTGTATTAATTAGGGATAATATGAAAGTATGTAAGCGGTTGACATTTCCGACATTTTTAAACATACTACTATGTGTGAAGATAGATCTCTTGCATTTGTTTTGACATGGAAATATGTAGATTGATGTATGCCCCTAACGTGTTCTGTTGACATAAGATCCCAGTTCTAACCCCTGAGATCAGAAAATTATTTATAGTTAATATTCACTGTACTTTGAAAGTTAATTATGGGATTTGATCTTTGATGTAACTGTTTAGTAGACAATTGTAGTTCTCTCTGGAAGCTGGAATACACTCTTATTATGGATACTAAATGGAAATCTGCAGTTAATATTCAGGTGATGAACTCAAGTTGCAGGATTTAAGAAGTCAGTGTAGTGTACACAGATATTTTATTAGGTTTGTGCAATTAAATTTTTCTAAATGTGGGAAAATTTACAGACTTCAAATCTTGATTGGCAACATCCAAAGAATACGAACAGGTTTACTAAGGAAGGTAAAGAAAATGACATGGAAATTGTTCTGTAGTATGTTTTGGGTTTTTTTTGGGGTTCATTAAGAATCAAAAACTTCCTTTTAACTTGTAACTGCAAGAATGGTTTACTTTTGCTGCTTTCCTCTGGAGCTAGGATCCTTTTACCTACATATTTTTGAGGTTCAGCAACAGTTGCAGGATGATTGTGGATGGTTCTTTTAAGGGCTGTAGTAAGTAGAGGATACCTACCTCTGGATGTATTAATAAATTAGCCCTCATCTATTTTGTTGACTTCTTCACCTCCCAAGGATTCTGTGGTGTAATTTTGGGTCTCTCAAACTTCAGCCAAAGATAGGATGCCCACTTCTGAAGCATAAGAACTTTTCTGAAGAGAAATAGTTAATTCTATCAGGCTGTGATTTGCCACTCTTCAAGATAACAGTGACGGACAAAAGGTACTTTGAGTCTCTCTGCACACTCTCAGATAACATATCCCACCATCCAACAGACATCAACAACTGGTGCTAAGAGTGGGACATAGTGAGAATTCTCCCTCTGTTGACTTGGAAAAAACCATAGTGTCCACAAATAGCTAAAGTTTAATTAAGTTAATAGAGAGGTGAGTCTCTTTCCTTTTGCCTTTTTCTGTTCCCTTCCATGTACTGAGCTAAAAAACACCAAGAAAACTCTATTCTGAATTAAGATTACAACTACTGATAAAGGCTATGGTGATCAGCGGTGAATCACCTGTGACAAAATACAGCTGTTCATTTGTGGTCAGGGGAATCTGCTGTAAGAAATTTACATTATGACAGCCACATCTGTGTAAAATGTTTAAATGCATTAAATGCATAGAAATTAATATAAAGTTCAAGTCCAGAAGTGAGGGAAAAACAAAGATTTATGTAATCAAAATGAATGTTGTTTAACTTGTTTCAATGAAATAATCTTCGTGAAGGACAAAAATATTCTTTCAAATAGGCTTGCTCCAATGCTTGCAGTATAATTCGATGTGGCTCTGAGCAACCTTGTCTAGTGGAAGGTGCCCCTGCCCATGGCAGAGGGGTTGGACCTAGATAATCTTTATGGTTACTTCCAACCCAACCCATTCTATGATTCTGTGATCTGTAAAATGAGAGCACTGCTCTTTGCTTATCAAAGTCAGACCCTACAGAACAGCTGGCATCACCACTGCCAGGGCTAAGTCTTCATCTACAGTTCAGAATGATAACATTTATAGACTCAGTTTCTGTGATGGTCATTATCAACCTCTGAGATGTGTAATTTTATTGTTTCTAACAGCAAAAATAACATGTTCTTTTTATTGGAATTCTGAAAAAGTTTATTTTCTGTGGTTCACGAATTCAAGATGTGCTATATTTGTTTCATATCCTTGATTGACTGCTAGAAGCTAGGAAATGGTTAAAATATTTTGTGAGTATCAGAAAGTTAATTGGCAAACTAGGTAATGTTTTTGCCCTCTGTACCTATTCAGGCTTTTACAGAGGTTCTCTCTTTTATTTTGTCAGTGTTTAGCTGTGTTCATAGCAGGTGTAGACTTGTGAAGTTGGTTAAGCAACTGAGAAAATCACTCCTCCTAAAGCATATAAAGTGAATTATTACCTCAAGCAATGCTGAGTTCCTGACTTAGTAAATTTATTTTTTGTGTGTGTGCATAGGGAAAGAAATGTGAAAGTGTGTGTGTGTTGCCTTATAAATGAATTTTAATGTATTCTCTATACACATATTCATTTATCCTCTTATGCAGGCTGATTGTCTTATACAGACTTCTGTCTGTGTATGTTGAGTCCATAATAAAGCTGAAACTGCAAGCTTAGCTTTACAGTAGCTGCTGAAGTCCCCTAAGTGCAGAACAGGTACACAAGAACAGAAAAATGTCATCTTTGCTATAGCGTATCAAGCCAATAACAGAATTGCTCCTGGGAGGAAGTTGAAAATTTTTAAGTGAATGAAATCCAAGTCACTTAGAAGTGTTACCAAAGCGCTACTGAGATCTAGAAAGTGATACCTAAATATCTCCTGTTCCATCAGCAGTCAGTCAACAATATTTCTGTTTATATTTCTGTTTATTTTGATATCCTGAAATTAAGACCATAGCAAAATGTATTGATGGTTATTCTTTAGAAGTCACTGTAAGGATGCAGTTAAAAACTCTTTTTGTTCTAAGTTTATTACCTATGGGAAACTCAGAGTGAGCAACTTCAGGTTTTGACTGAAAGATGTCAACCCTAAGCTTAAGGTGTATACACCATCACACACATCCAGGTTCTTATGTCCATCAGCTGATGTTACACATGAGAAAAGTGAATGAAACTACTTCTGTGTTAAGGAAAGACAATTTGTTGACCCATAGCTATGAATTCCATACTGGGAAAACAAATCTTAATTAAAAAAATCATCAAGTACTCTATCTGAAGGGCTAAAGTTGCTACAGAAAAATTCAAAGTAAAATTGAAAAGGAGATCTTTGGCATAAAGGAGAGCAAAAGCCAAAGATTCACTTGTCTCTAGGAGGAATGACAAACAGGCATACAGGAATAACATACACTTGCACATTAATATTATCTCGACCTCTGTTTTCAGTTAGAGAGATTTCCAGACCCTGATAAGATTTGTGTGTTTTGAATCAGTAAAATAGGTTGCCCTTCTGCCTTCCAAATACTTGTCCAGTCTGCCCTTGAACCTATGTAAAGCTTAGAGTCAGCAACATCTTTTAGGAGGACATTCCGTGGCTTTAATATCTGTTGTGTGAAGAACCACTTTGGGGTCAAATTCAGTGAAAACTTTTAAGGTTATGTTATGTGATTCAGACATATCTATCTGGATTTTTAAAATAGTGTAAGATGTCATCTGAGTCAATGAGTGCTAGATCCTTCCTATGTTTTTGATAAATTGGCCATAGGTATACCTGCAACAGTAAAGGGTCCTCCCCTCCAAAAAAAAACAACAAACCAAACCCTGGTCCAGAGACACCTAAACCCGAGAAACCTCATGTAAAAATGCATGAGAACATTGCAGATGCAAAGAGATTGAAATTTTGATTTTTTT
>VXAU01006173.1:1839299-1867304 GCA_013399695.1 Formicarius rufipectus | reverse complement strand
TTTTTTTTTTTTTTAAATTCATAGAGGAGAAATAACCACAAAATATGTTGCTTAAGTTCAGAATTATTTTGCAGTCACAATTAGCCTTTAAGTTAACATTATCTCTGCATCACAGTTACACCGAGATAACCTATGAGAAACACATCAGAAACATTGCACTGAGTTGAATAAGCATGTTCTTCCAAATATAACTAATTTTTTAATGGGACACTTAAAAGAAAGATGATTAACTTTGAAAACCAATTGAGAGTAGTCTCAGTAGAAATGTTTTTTCTGCTTCTTCTTCATTTGTTTAGTTTTCTTCCTTTTCTTCTTTTAGTTGTCTTCTCTTTTTTGTTTGTTTTTAGTTTTAATGTCTTGTTATGAAGGAAAATGAATGCCAAAATTGTGGTTGCTGTAGAAATAGAGTAATGAGAATGCAACCTGGACAGTGTTCTATTGTCTTAAGGAGGGAAAAACAATTAGAGAATCCTGATTTCTTAAATACATCCCAGGTCTATTTATAATACATTGTATTAGAGTGTTGTTATAGCAGAATTCAAAACTTCTTGGTGTTTCCTTCATACTCTCAGTGCTTCAGGGTTTATTATGAATCACAGTAACACTGTGCTTAAAGTTTAGCTGAATTCAGGACTTTGAATATTGTATTATAGTAAGTCTTTTGAACAGTCAGTATTTATGGTTTTTTTCTGAGTGAACCTGTTTGAGTGGTACAATCCCTATGGAAGCACAACAAAATAACATGATACTGCTCTGGTTTGGGACTGTGAAGAACTTAATTACCAAAGACTCTGTAGTGAAGGGCTGTGTTAAATGTTTTGGTTTGTGATCAACTAGGTATACAAATAAATTGAATTAAGAAAATTTTTAGTTGTACTTTTAGTTGCTGCTGAGAACCATCTGGCTAAACACACTCATGCTTGTGGTTAGAGTGCAATTATACAGAAGACGTGTGGAACTTCAGTCTGCAAATGCAGGCTACCCCCTTTGTGCTCTGGTTAATGTGATTTAGGAAGTTCTTCTGTAGTTGAAAAACTTGTCTGATGATTTTTTAACATGTTTATGGGAGCACAAGAAGCTGGCCATAGGATTCAAATTTGTTCTGGAAAGCATTATTTTCAATTAATTATTTATTTAGAAAATGAACCTTGAGGGAAAAATAGCATAGTTTGTTTGGTTTTTGTTTCTTGTACCCATACAATGAGGTTGTAGTTACCTCAAAAGGCATAAGATAATTCATATTTGTTGCATTAGTATGCTCTGCTGAATTGGTTTTACATATTGCTAGGTTGTGGGCAGCAGATAAGTAGACCTTTCAATTTATAACTCTCTGATTATGAACTAAATTTAAAATAATATTCAGATTTACAAGCCTGAAGCTGCCAATTTTGACCACCTAATGCCGTTATTAATGAACATATCAATGGACCTGTTTCAAAGCCTGCCGAAATAAGTGTAAATCCTTCAACCGACTTCTGCGGGCACATTCTAAATGTATAAAATGTTGTTGCTTTTCCATACATATCAAAGGCTTTTGACTAAATTGTCTCTTCTCAGATGAGGTAGGAAGTTTCTTCTTTACAGCTTCTATGATAGACAGGCTATGCTAATGTCCTTGTTTTGCAATAAACTTTTCTTCTTCATTACTTATCACCAGAGGCAATAAAAATCTTCAGAGGCAAATATAAGTTTTTCATTGATATACTTGTTTGTATTTGTAAGACATGAAAGATGAACATGTAATTAAGATCAAAATTAAAATTTATATTTAAAGTATATAAATCTTGCAGTACTAATACTCCTCATATTTATATTTAGACGTTTCTGAGTGGTGTAGCTAATAATTACTAACTAAAAACTCATGGAAGTAACTTATTTAACAAGATATAAAAAGTAACTGCAAGACATCAGAAGTCAGAGTACATTTCACAGGGGCACATCTCCTCTCCTGTGTATATTGTGCATTTTGGATGCAGTTGAAGAAACGCATCTGGGTTACAATTTTCAGTAGAGGAAAAGAGGCAAGATTCCTGCAGTGTTTTGGATTGGGATCCTCAGTGTTAGCTTTAAGGCAAGTGAACTCAAATAATTGAATCCTAATATGTAGATCAATTAGCCTTTTAATAAAAAGCTGCAGTGGCACCTATGGAAAAGGTCCCTTCTGTTCTTGTGCCATAGAAAGAAGTATTCATTCCTATTCTGTTCACACAGCCCTTCCTAGCAAACAGGTGGTCAGTTCAGTATAAGACACTGGATTGTCTTCCTTAAAAGTAGATTAGGCCCACAGGAAGATACAGTGATGAGATGTTTCTTTCACCTGATTTGCATTTGTCCATCTGTAAGAGGACACCTAAAAGCTGCATGAACTTCAGCTGTCACCTATTCTTACCACCCACCCATGCATGTACTTGTAGACATTGCAGTGTAAAGTATCCTTCACTATTTAAAGTGAAGAATCACATTATTTCTTGTAAACATACTTGGACAAAAATCAGAAAAATAATTTAAATCCTCTTTTTCTGTAGCTTGCTGTTTAAAATATAAACATTAAAACATATAATTCTTTTTCAACTTTCACTATTAATCCATAGTTTAGACAATGAAGAAGACTGATAAACAAAAAAAAAGCTTCTTTTATGTAATGAATATTTTTATGAAAGACAAATAATCAGCTAAAGAAAGGACAAGTAACTCTGGCTCCTGTTAGGTGGGGAAATTAATGTAATCTAATTCATACGAACTATACTCATCAAATGAGATATTAAACTTCCTCTAAGCTCAACTTCCTTCAAATCACTTTTATGAATATACATATACAATTCTCTTTCCAGAATAAGATTAGCTAGAACAGATACTGACTTCATCCCTGTGATTGAAGATACAAGTCTTAATTGCAGAGCTCTTCCTTCCAAACCAGTGCTTTCTTGCACTTGCACGAGCAGAAATACTCGTTTTAAAAGAATAAAAAATTATATAGATGACTTGGAATTCTATAATGTTTACAAAATGAAAAAATAAGATTAATGATACCCAGAAATCACTTGTTAAGTTAAACTGAATATGGAAACAAAATTACTTTTATCCAGCTGTGTGCTGTTAGAAAAGAACAATCAATGAAATGGAGCAATTTCAAAATCAGTCCTGAATTCTCCATTTACATTTTTTTCTTCAGCAGACTCCCAATCTTTTCGTGCTAGTTAATAAGATCCTACTTATTCCAGACTGCCATCAATTGTGATTCTCAACATTGTATTTTCAAAGAAGACACTATCTGTGATTGTATATAAGCAAAAGAAAATTTCATTTCACATCTAAAGGAGGCTGTTACAAAAAGGATCTATCTTACATCTTTTATTGCAAGGTTTTATATGAATATTAGAGGTGAGTTAGCATTTGTACATCAGAGAATCCAATACTCCACATCAAGGCACAGGTGCAAATATTCACTTAGAATTAAAATATTTTTTCTTCTTTTCTGGAAATGAAAGTTAGTGATTTTATATTGAATTCAAGCATCTAAAATATTGCTTAATTCTATTAAGATATAGTGAAACTAGCAGTGCAGCAGAACTTCATTCAGCAAATTTTAGGAATCAGAAGGGAAAAACAAAAATAAAAAGAATTATCCAGAAAACAAAATGTCATTGTGTTGGAATTCCTTTGAAACTGGTGTGAATGGTTGGGCAGTATTTCTCTGCATAAGCACTTAGGTCTCAGTTTGACATCTATAGTTTCAGCTATGAACAGCTTATGGAGAAAGTTTAATAAAATAATATATTTAAAAGGGCTAATAGTAAGTACCCAGGTTTTTTATGTCAAATAATGCTCTCAGGATAAAGCAGTCTCAGATCTAAAACTGGGATGATGCTACAGAATATACATATATATTTTTTATTAATGTTTCTACATACCTAATATGGTACATTTTCTAGAAACTGAGAGGAGTTTTTTTTGACTTCTGTTTAACTTGTCTGCTATTGGTGGTCTGACAATTACAAAATTCAGCCAAAGATGATGAAAGAATCCATGTGTTTTGGGTCAGGTTGAGAGATAAAACAATAGGGAAGGTGAACAACTGGTTTCGCTTACTAGTTGCAGGAACATGGGCATCAATTCTTATGTCATTGTAAATTCAAGGTATTTCAGGCAACGTTTTTGATCTGCACATATGTATAAATAATATGAAGAGAGAATTAAACTTGCTGAATTGTTAATTCCAGTGTAATGAAGAAGTAATAAGCAGTGAAGATCATCATTACTAAGAGACTTGGTTTTTTTCTGATATTTAGTATTTATGTTCCATTATCAGAAGGAAAGCCTTTGGATATCTCCATTTCACCATAAGACCTCTCATGTTTTGCTATGAGACAACTTAAATTGTTGTTGGATTGTTGAACAGAAGTTAGTTTTACAGCCCTTGCAAATGAGAAAATTTAAGGGATTTAACTTTTAAACCCTGTTTATGATTTTCTAATCTCCTTGAGGAAGACATAATATTGGCCTGCTATTGTTGTTTGTGCTTCATGTGTGTTCTCTGATAGGGAAAACAAAACTAATCTTGTTCTTTTCTCACAATATTAATGTTCAGGAAAAAATCCTGATAAACATCATCTATCTGGGGAAGGTTCTAATCCTGAAAGTTTATTCCTACTGTGACATTTAAGTATTTCTGCTATCCTTATTAGCACAGTTCCTGGCATCTCAGTGTGTTTTTTCTACAGAAGAGGAACAGTTGTATAATTAGATGATGGTTAGATTTTTTTTTTTTTTTTTTTTTTTTTTTGGGTTTTTTTTTTTTTTTTTTNTTTTTTTTGTTCGGGATTTTTTTTATCATTTCTTTTCACTTTCAATATGTCTCCTTTCGATATTTTTTAAAAATATACTATTTCTGTCTGTTGTATGGCCCACAAATACATTTTGGAATCTTAATTGTATTATCCTTGGCATAACATCCTCCTCCCCTTCCCTCTCCCTGATCTAGGGAAGTACTGTCATCTCTATTTAAATGGGAAAAACTGAAGGTCAGGGTACTTTTTCAGTTCTCAAGTACTGAATGAGTACCTGTAAATGAATAGACAATCTTTACTCTGTAAAGCCTTTTTTTTTTTACTTTAAAAGCATTGGAATTGAGCATTAGAGTAAATAATATTATTAATAATATGAATTTTGCTTTCCATGTAACACTACCATGTTAATTTTGTTTTGATGTGCTATGCCCTAGGATACTGTCTTCTCAGTTAAAAAAAAACAACAAAACTACTCATTTTTCTCTTTACCTCATATTTTAGTGTTTGTATCACTGTACAGATAACTCTCAGCCTGTGGACTTTGCTATATTTTTGTATCCTAATCCAGCAAGAATAGGTGCACATGTATGAACTAACACTTCATATGTACTTCTAGTATTATTTAGATTGTAAAGTTACAAGTAAAAAGAGGCAAGATATTATAGTAGTCTACATGTAGACATGTAGTAGTAGTTGTACATGTGAGGTAGTAACTAAATTTCTAACATAATTGAAGTCCTCCAAGGCTTATGTGAGATAGAGTTCTTCTTTTCATGTGTGTGAAAGAAAGTAAGGACTCCAAGAGATCTGTTGGAATTCTGCTTTTTGCTGGGCACCGGTTTAGAGGAGGGGGAGGCTGAAGCTCTGGCTAACATCACATTCTTTTCTACATTCCTGACGTGGATTACATTTTAGGACTCAACTGTAGATTCACCACATTGCTAAAAATGGTGCACAGTTTCATTGTGCTGCTCCATGAGCTGACCAGGTACTTCTCAGTCCAAATTTTTGCCTAGCAGATTGCTTACACAATTATGGAACTGTTTGGGAGTAACTTGTAGACTGTTCCTGTTGATCCAGTCACTTCAGTATTTTTCTTTTAAATGTCTTGGTTTACTTTGATTAGAACTATTCTGAAAAGCAGTCAAGAAAGAAAACCTCTGAATATGAGATATTGCTCAGGAGACACTTGAGAATTGCTAAGAAACAATTCAAGAGCAAAGGCCAGTGAACATTTGAGAAAAAAAATTATTTGGACGAGCAAAGCTAAGATATAAGCATTTACTGGACATGGTAAGGCAGGTAAGCCTGCCTTAGTTGCCATCAGGTGATGGCAAATCTTTAAGGGAAAATATTCAGCTGGATTACTGTAGACATTCTTGTGACTTGTTCTTAATGCAGAAAAAACAGTTCTGTGATTTGTGAAAGTCTGAAGAAGGGATAAATCCTCCAATTCTTTTGAGAAGGGAAAAACCAACAGAGCACAATACTTTTAGTGCTTGAATAGGGTTCAGTTGAACATGAATACTCAGAGATGCAGGTGAAGCCACTTATGCCCAGGGACTCCTGACTTTATTCCAGCACAATGCCAGGCAGAGATCTGGATGTGCATCACTCTTCTGCCTCCCCTGCTTAGGCAAGAATGATGAGTGGACTGGATGAAAGCCTTGGTATGATCCAAACTACAGGGCCAAGGGTGCAGGACCCTGGTGTGTGCTGAGAGACCTGCCAGCAGCTCAGCTGCACGGAGCCAAGGAGGTGGCTGTGGTGGTGGAGGACAGTAAGCCCTGCTGCCCCAGGCCCCTGCCCTCCCTTTCACCTGTGTATAACATGGGAAAATGAAGGGTCAGTGGCCTCACTGAGTTGATTCCATATTCACTCAGCTACCTGCAGTTTTATGGCTAATCTAAGAAAGACAGCCTGGACTGTATAGGATTGTATTTAAAGTCTGCTGTTTTGCAAATGAATTTTAAATTGCTCCCACCTAAGAAACTGTTTCAACATCTGAGATTTATTGTATGTGAAAGTAAGATGAAACCTGTGGATTATCAGTGAAGCATTTTCAGCCTTCTCATAAGCATAGCTAATTTAACCAATTTTTTGTTTTTAAAAATCCGACAGATTTTTCTGTACAGAACATTTTCAATAGTTCTTAATTTCCATTAGTGTTCATGGGTATATGATAATAAAATTTCCATGCTTAAAGCTAAAAATGCAGAATCATTTTGAGACCTAAGGGAGAGAAGGGATCTCACACCTTCCCACGAGAAGTTATCTGGTGTGGTTTGCATGCTGGACATGTTTGCCATGCTGTCTTCTGCACTGGGATGCTACAAAGCACAATGGAAGCATTTATAAAACTTTTTATAAGAACGGGACAGTAGCATATGGGAACATCAACAATTGCTAACTGATCATGAAATAAAGAAATTTCAGTATTCTAGCATTATAAAAAGAAGGGGGGGGGAAAGTAATTCAGAACTTAGTCATATTGGTTCAGCTGTTGTAACCAAAGACTGATAAGATAATAGAGGTCTTTGTGGCTGTTTTCTACTGAAATGCTTTATCTTTATGATACACTTGGGGCCCTTTAGAGTGGAAGCTTTTTAAACTGCTGTTGGAGTTAGAACTCAAATTAGATGCTGTTGCAATTGCAAGGGGGCTCCTTAGTCAGGCAGCCCTCACAAAGTGACTTTTATCTCCGAAGCCCTTCGGTTAGATTGTTTCTTTCTTCTGTTTTTCCTGTTTATTTTTGTTGACTTTTGCTGCCCTATTTTGTGGCATTTAAAAGGTGACCCAATCAAAAAAGGGTAAATGCTAAATGCTGGACAGAGCCTGTGAAGTGGAGACATCACAGCCCATCTGATGTGTGCTGCAGACTGCCGTGTTAGACAGAATGGTTTAACCAGGTTATCTCTGGGCAGCTGAGATCAAATACACTTTCTTTTATGTCCAGCATTGTGTTTTTGCTTTCTTTTCAAACAATGTCCATAAAATAATAAAAACCCCTCCAACCCAACAGAGGAATTGAGTCATAAAGGCGTTAAAAACAAACAAACAAAAAAGCTGAAATTGCTTAACTGGATTCAAAATCATTTTTGATTGTTGGTTGAATTGCTTTGGATGATGATACTTTGGAACTGCAGTTGTGTGATTTAAAGCCCTACTTATTTTCTGGCAAAGTCCATGCTTCTTTCTTGCATTACCGTCTTCTGATTTCATAAAAGTCACACTATGTGTTTGTTCTGGAAACATAACAGGAGTAATCATTTTTGATTTATTAATTTGTATTTCCTGTAAGTATATGGAGCAAAAGTTAGTTTAGATGCAGTGCATAAACAAGGATGATATTTGTCATGCTTTACACTAATCACAGAATTCAAGAGAACCAATAATACTCTGCAGCTGCAGATTCCATGCAAGGATCTCAAAGCACTTCAGAAAGATTAACTAACCAGGCATAAAAACCTCTGATTGGTAGTGTTTTACTTTGTGTACATGTTGGGAAACTAAGGCAAGCACATTCAAGAACCCACAGTAATTTTGTATCACAGCTAAGAATCCTACTTCGGCAAGCTATGGATCACGCCTATAAAATTTTTGGCTTGCTTCTGACTCCAGTATTTTGTCTTTTATTCATTCCACAGAATATGTGGTTTTATCTAGTTTTCTTTTCCTGAGTGTCAAAGAGATTAGTCTAAATTATACTATGTAAGCCTAGAAGTCTATTTTTTGTTATTCCTACTTCTTTTTAATTTTACCAGCAGTTACTACTCTGCCTCTCTCTCATGACAGCTTGCCACAAGGGCAGTACCAAATTTAACATTGAAAAGCCTCCCAGTGCTTGTTGACATGCAGCTACATTTGTATATAGACTGAATATGCAGTAACAGGTAATAGGATTGTTGTAAGGTGGGAAACCAATAGTTGATACAGGAATTATATATCTATACCTACGGAATTCTAGATTTTTAACAACTTTGTTTTTCTGCAATGCTTATAGAAATCTAGGTAGATAAAATGCAGGATGAGGTTTACAATTTTTAATAAATGCATTGTAGGATATATGATTCTCTTTCTATTACTTTATGTACCAGAAATCATGTAGTATTCTAATTAGTGTTAAAAGGTAGGGTTTTGCCAGAAGCAGGATTCTTTCTAAATGTAATTTTAGACCACGAGTTGAACTCTCCTCTCTTTTTCAGCAGATTTATAGCTACTTCTTATTTTCTCACTCCTGGTTAGATTGACCTATGACCAGAATTTCTCAAAAGTTCTCTTTGATGCCTTAGTTCTCTTCAATCTGACTATTTTATCTCATTCTGGGCTGAAATCTAAAGATTAAAAAATAAACACAAGAGGAAAAATTAAAATATTACTACAACCAAATTATTTTCCAGCTAATTATTATTATTACAAAGGCAAGCAGGTATAACTAAAGAGCTATCAAAAATAATAACAGTTGTTTTCTGAACTTTTGATGAGACTGTCACAGTTTCATTTTTTAAAAAAACAAAAAAGTCCTTAAACATTATCAGCTTCCAAGCAACACTGAAAATTTTAAACACTGCTGGTAAAGGGAGTCAATGGATCAAATACAGTATATCTGAAGTCACTGAAATAAAGGCCCCTAAGAAAAATGTGTCAATTTTAAAGGTCTTTCCTAACTGAAGACCATTTTGTGATAGAGCCAAAGGTTAATAAAATCAGTAGTGAATGTAGCAATTTTACAGATAAGCTATTCACAACAAGTGTAGTTACTTGAATAAAAAGCTAATTCAGTTCTAAAATGCCACATGCAGTAGCAGTGAATAGCTGCTTTTAGGTGCTTTCTGGAGGAGGATAAAATACAGAATCACAGCACTCTTCTTTTCCAGCATCCCTGGCTGCCTGTAAATTGCTGTGAATGGGACTGTAGGCTGACAGGCTCTATTAAGACAAACTGCCTTTCTCATCGGAGAGATAAAATAAATCAGGTGTTTAGTCAAATTAAAATACTTCAGATGGAGCAGGCCCTGGGGAGCACTGATCCACCTGACAAATCTGAGAGAAACTCAAGACAGATGTGTTTTGGGGATAAGGAAGACCCCATGGAAAAAAAATGCACTGCTATCTTTGGAGTAAGAGACTAGGATTAGAACAGAGAGCGAGCTGTAGTATATAATATTTTATGGACACTGGCATATTTACTGTTTATTTTTTACTAAGCTTCTTGTTTTATCTGTTTTTATGGCAAATATGTTTTACAGATAGCTGTATTTTTTTATTTATAGATATTTTTAGCAGCAGAAGTTTATTTACTGGTAATGAGTTTAGGAATGTCATTGCTTGCTGAAGTAAGTGGATGCAAAACAGATGATGATGGCACACAGCTACTGATGACCTCTCTTGGCCCAGCCAGATCAGCTCAATATGGTCTGCATTCTAAGCAAGTTGGTTTTTATTGGTATTTAAACTGTAAAATAATGGTTGGGATTTTCCACTCTAAAATTAAATTATACCTCCCCCCTCAATTGTTCATGCAAGAACATTCTCATCTTATGGTTGTTCTTGTCTTGAGCAGTGCTGGCTTAGGTGTCTTGCAGCTTCATGGAGGTCTCGTTATTTTCCAGGAGCACAGTGTACATTTTGTGGTCATCAGTTCCATTCTGTTGTTGGATTACATAGCACAGTACAAATTAAAGAGCAGAGTACTTTAAATGGGGTCATTTATTTCAGATGTGTTTCTCTGGGGAAGGGGGTGGAAAGAGAAAGAAAAACAATTAGTATGAATTTCTGAATAAGAACAGTTACTTTTGTCTGCAATTGTAGAAAAATCAGAAAACAAAAGAAAAAAATAAATGACCCCATAAATTTGTGGTAACTCTATCAAACGGTTCTAAGTAATCATAACAAAACAACTGTGTTTTGTAGCCTTAGCAAGCACTCTTTGTGGTAACTTTCTACTCATGTTGTGAAGCAGGAACAAGCTGTACAGAATAATATGGAAATGGAGTGGGAGATTAATATCAGCTTTGGGTGTGTAAAATATTTTATGACTGTAAGCTCAGGGGCCTGCATTACAATGCCAAAGCTGCTTGACAGATGTGAAAGTCTCAAGCTGTCGTTTCCCAGGTGGCAGTGAAAGGCAATAAGTATCATTTGAGGCAGCAGGTTGCTTCCCATTACCTTTCTAAAATAGGTGGAGTGGTTGATCTCTTGTAGTCACAAAGGGCAAGGGAGTTTTTCTTTGGCAGAACTGTCTTTTACCCATGAAAATTAATTTCAGTATACAATAGCATATTCAAAACAACCTAAATATCCTTTGAACTGTTGTGAAAAATCTTCAAGACTTAATAACACAGTTTAAGAGGGTTAAGGTAAGTCCATACTGAAGTTGCAGATAATTGAACAGATGTCAGCAGTGTGTCGCTCAGTACATGCTAATGGATCCTGGCAAGGCAGTACCTTCAGTGCAGGCATTTTCCTGGCCACATACCTGCCTAAGCTTGCTTTCAAAAATCTTTTGTTGTTTTTATTGTTTTGAAACAGCTTTTTGCATAGAACTCTTTTATTGCTTCATTCGTGCACATCACATTACAGTTTTGCAGTGAGTTTGTCTGAATAGTAGTGTCCTTCAGCTTCAACTCCATGCATCCATCGTACTTCTTGGGACTAAAGAAATCACTAAGTCTTTCTAAAATTTCTGCCACAACAGAAGCTACACATTTTTCCTCTTCTGGAGACCTGTATCACATGCATTCTGAATGAAGATTAGGCATTATAGGGTACTAAAACATCAGGTTGTTGGAAACTCTTTAAACTCAGGTAGTTAATAGTCGATAAGAAATTGAGTATTTTCAATGCTTCTTGTTGCTAAATGCAGTTGATAAATGTAAGGAAGCCAGGTACCCTTTGTTTCTGTGAGTTTGCTTAAGGCACATGACTTCTCTTTTCCTTATAAAGCAATTATAGACAGAGGTCTTCTTGTGTGCTGCTTTTGCAAATGAAATTCTGTGTGAGAATCATACTGGTCCCATCATAGCATTGGTGTAAGTAGTAGAGAATCGTGAGTTTGTCACCTGCTTGGCAGGAGTCTGTTTTGTCTTCCTTATGAAACCTATCCATCTCTTCTCTTCCCTAGAAGATATCTATCTTACTCCTGGGAAGAAGGTGGAGTCATAATTTTGGTGACAGTTTCTCCATTCCCTCCCAGGTCCTGTTTCTCATGCATTTTCTTCCTCTTCAAAAGTCCTGTGACTTCTTAATCAGAGTCCTCTATTGTGAACTTAGGAAAGGGAGTTTGTGAATATCCTCTCTTTTGTGCCCCTTCTCATGTAATTATGGCAGATTACAGTCCTGACTAGTTCTTGACTTGGTTTTCTTCTTTTCTAACTCTAGTTCTCCATGCAATGTAAAATTTCTTTATTTGTTCCACTTCCAACTGTAAACCTCTTTCAAATTCTCCTCCAATATTCCTAAACTGCTATCTTACTGTCATTACATTGCCTCTTACAGAGCTATGGGTCTGAGGTGCTCACAAGAAAATGTAGTGTATGGCTCAGATATAGGAACTGATACTGCAGTTTCTGACAGTGTAATATGTCCATACATAAGATGTGATATTTTCAGATTGACTTGCAAAAGGACCCTGTACTCTCTACTTATGAGACCCATGCAATTTGCCCATAAACAGACCATTAAGCATCATTAGTGCAAAGAATAAATGTACCGTAGTTTCATATTAATTAAGTGCTCTCTGTAGAGTAAACTTTGAAAGTTAAATGAAAATTTTTAAGCCATTTTCTCAGGTTAGCTGTTTCTCTTGGGGACAAGCAAATCTCATTTTTAATACACATTCCACAACCAAAGCTTACATTTACCTAAATGACCTACCAGATATATGGGTATTTTAGAAAAATGATCAATAAACTATTAAACTGCTTCTTCCACCAAACAGCATCTTTTAAATTATTTTTTAGCATTTGTAGCTACTCGGGGTAAAACTCCAAAAATATATATATAAGTGAAGGGAAATCACGTCTAATAAACTCTGAATGTATTCATCACAGTGGGCAGATTTAGAGGGAAAATATACAGGGATTTGTACAAAGTGTATCATTAATTACTCCTGTCAGAAAAAAAGGGAAATACTCTATGTCTTTTCTGCTCCAATTTCTGTTACATCCTCCCCTGATTAGAGCTCAGCGAAACTACGTGTTGGATTCTTTCAAGATTTGTTAGTAGAATATATATTCAAGCTGCTGTTTGAAACAATAATGTTGGTGATTCAGCCACTTTTTTTTTTTTTTTTAAGTAGATATTGCTTTGTAACTATTGTCTATCTCATATTTGCATTGCCTTTTTCCTGCACATTTAGGTACACCAGAAAGCCTGGCAGAAAAAGAGCGACAGCTCTCTACTATGATCACGCAGCTGATCAGCTTACGGGAGCAGCTCCTGGCTGCCCACGATGAGCAGAAAAAGCTGGCAGCCTCACAAATTGAGAAACAACGGCAGCAAATGGACCTTGCTCGCCAACAGCAAGAACAGGTGAGGCTTCAAGAAAGAAACCTGTGAAAATGGTTCATGCAGAATGCTTGTCAAAAACACTGTTCTGCTTGGAGTTTCCTTTTTTTTTTTTTTTTTTTTTTAAAAAGATTTATAATTCCACAGAATTNAGAGCTTAAGTATCCTCAGAAGTTACATAATTTTTTTCTGGAAAGAGGAAATGCATAGAACTCTGAGGAAAAAAAAAGGATGTTAAAATAAGTTCTTGCCTAGAAAAAATGGCATTTGATAGATTTCACCATTCTTGTGTTTTGCACTGATGCAATTTTGAGAGTTACAAATAAGCCAGACTATAACCATTATTTAAGTTTTTCTAGAAAATAATTAAACAAAAACCCTTAAGCATCCTCAAACCTTCAAATATCTTCTACAAGTAAGGTTTGATTTGTTTTTTCAGGTTGTGAAAGGGTTTGGTTTTTTGGTTTTGCCTTTTTTGTTGTTGGTTTTTTTTGCTTGCTTGCTTGTTTGTTTCAAAAATGCAGTTGTCCAAAGAGCTGTCTTTTTCTCACAGAACAAAAGTGTAACAACAATGATCCCATGCACTAGTTCCCTAGGCATTAGATCAGACTGATTCAAATTAATGTGTGATTTTTAGGAATCTGACATTATTACTAGAATTATCTTTTCAGTTAAATATATTTTATAGGATATATACAGCAATATATGCTCTGTTGATTTTAATGAGTTGTGACGTCTGGTATTTTATGTGCTTGGGTATTTGCCCACATGTAGGAATATGGACTCATCCCCTAATGGAAAATAACATAAAGGAACACTGTAAAAAATCAGAAGTTAGAATGTCATTTAGCCATCTAGAGATGACACAGTAATTAACTATTGACACTTGTGAATAAGCTAGCACAAATTAATCTTGACACATTTGCAGACGAGTGATATCTTACAGTGAACACTTTGTAATTATATTTCAAAATGAAAATTAAATGACACTTAAAACTAGGTTGTCATGCTCAATGAAGCGAGCATGTAGCTCAACCGATAGGCAAATAAAATTCAGAATTTGAGCCACATGGTGCTTGTGTACCCTACTTTACTGTGTCAACCCTATACATCAAGAGGATGCTATGGTAATTGCATTGCAGGGTCTTGGGTGCATTTTATATTACAGTACTACTCCATCTAAGAGGAACCATTGAGAATACTTCTTTATGGTATATTTCTTGTTTTCATCAGGAAATGCCTATTTAAATGGTACTCCATTGCATAGCCAGGTACAAAAAGCTGTTGACAAGCATTCGAAGTCTGGCAGATAAGTGCCTTTGCACATGCAAACAAAAATCTCCTCCCTACCATGTTAAGCTGCACCCTGGTCAGCAGCAGCTCCAAACAAGTCCAGATGCAGGGAACTATGTACCTGTGAAAAACTGATACAGCGCTGAGAAGAAATGGTCTGTGATGTAGCTTCATGGTCTGTCTGATTTCAGTCTGAAATGGCAAATAACTCCTTTTTGAAGCTGCATATTTTAATAGTATTTTACCTTCTCTGATATTTTAGCAGCAGAGGCAATATGGATATAAACCAAACACACTTTAGTTATAACCACTACACTTCTAAGATGGAATTGCACAGTTGGTGTATTACTCATTAAAAATAGTAACTCCAGACTCATGTATGTTTTAAATATTATTTATAGCACTGTTACCATTAGAGTTGTTTTAGTAAGCATAGACACTACTGCTGACCACTGTACTGACAACATATGCCTGAGGTCCTAGGACCTGTCTCTGGGCTACCTGAGCACATGGACTTCTAGCTCTGTTTGAATTACCTTTTTCACTCCCACACAAGGGTCTGCTCCTTCAGTCTTCACTCACCATGTTTTATTGATTTGGCTGGGAGGTTCATCCAGAAATATTTGAAAGTTGCTTGACTCCATTTTTGTGTGGCACTTTGCTTTGACCCAGAATCATGTAGACTTTAATCTGTCTCTTTGAGGCCATGTACAAGCCTGAAAATATGTATGAGTTTGTGTTGGTTTCTCATACAAAAGTGAGTTTTAACTGCAAAAAAAGGCAATGAATTTAAGTGAAAAAAATAATTTCCATGTGACAGAGTGAGAGATTAAGGATATGACAACCTTGGTCTCTGTATGTGCACGATTACAAGCTGTTAATATGTGACTGCGAATTCCTTATGAGGTAATCTGAACAGTTTTCACTAAAACTATGTGATTGTTTATTTCTAAACCAACCTATCTACATTTCTGTAATTTTTTTATCATAAAAACATTTTACTTAGCTTTCTCTGTTTATAATAGAGTAAGTGTGCTCAGAAGATGTTGGAGAAGGAGACAGGGAGGGTTTTTGCCAAAACTGTAACAGTGGATTTTAGTGACCAAACTACCTTTGTCACCAACTTCTTGCTGTTTTATGTGATTCCTCTGTTCCATATAAATATTTATAGGAGGGGAAATTATACTTAAGAAACGAAGGGAGCAGAAGTGCTGAGGCTGGGATTTCCAGGAAACACAAATCTTGTCCTCATTTCAGTCTGCCACACAGTTACCTTTCTAAAGCAGAACTTCCAGTTGTTCCCCCAGCTCCCTGTGGCTTCTCCCCGGTGGCTGCCATCCACGTCACCCACTGCAGGGAGCAGATCTGTGGTCTAAGGGCAGGATCCTATTTCCCTTCTGCTCTGGCATGATCATTTTGGATGATTTGTGGAAATCAGTGAGGTACAAGGAGTTTCCTTAGCAAATTCTCTCTCACCACTCGTAGTGTTCCCTGCCCTGAACATTTGCCCGGCTCAGTCTATGTTAGAGAAAGGAGACAGTGAACCTTTAGCCTCCAGATCCCTTACTGAATCCACCAGATGAGGGTAAGAAGATCTGCATATTTCATAGGATTGTGTGGAGGATGAGTTACTGGGCACCAGGTACTGCTTTTACACAGAATAAGGCTCTGCTTCCCCAAGCATTTCCAAGGATGATTTTGGAGATCTGCAAGTGATGCGCTGCTCATAGTGAATGAAGTCGGAGCAGATTATCCTAGGAACTTGTGCTGAGTAGTGAAACATCTATAAGTGCTAGCTAAGGCTCCAGTTCAGCAAAGCAAGAAAATGTGTGTTTAACCTTAAGCACCTGCATAATCCCATCACATTAAGAAAAGCACTTAATTTTAAGCATGTGTTTCATTCCCGTTGTAGCTAACAGTAATGCATCATAGTCAAGGATCACCACAGGCTTATATGTGTTGTTGAACAGTAATGAAATTACTCACATGCACACAAATAGACCTATGTTTCTGTGCTTTGCAGAGTTAAGGCCTCAGTGCTTAAAATATATGTTTCTTACTGGCTAACTAGATTTTTTGTGTTGAATTTAAATTTGCCTCTAAAAATCCCTCATCTGAGAAAAATTAATATGCTTAATAAAATATAATAAAGAATAACAAATATGATTTTTTGACTCAATGGTATTGAAGTTTCAGTAATAGTTTTAATTTAATGGAAATTTTATTTCTAATAGATTGCAAGACAACAGCAGCAACTTCTGCAACAGCAGCACAAAATCAATCTACTGCAGCAGCAAATTCAGGTCAGTGTATTTTATTGCTCTCTTTTGATTATACTTAAATTCCATTTATGGAGAGGACAGGGTCTAAAATAAAGCAGCCACATGCTTTATTAACAAGCCTCAGTAAAGATGCTCTTTATGGGAGCTCTTCATGTCTTAGAAAATTATTGTCAAACATCTTTTTGGTGCAAAGAACTTTAATAAGAGAGTTTTCTTCTGAAAGTTTTGAAGTATTTTTTAACTCTCATCATCTTGTCATAATTCTGAAATCTGCAATTAGTTGGACTTGTATTGTGTGAAGTAAAAACAGAATTTCAATCATTGTTTATGGAATTCCTTGCTCTACAAAAGCAAAATTGAGAGATTAGGATGGTACTAAGGACCAGTCTAACATAGGTACAGAGACCCACAGGTGTGTGTTCCAGGTACCTTTGAAGTAATTGCACCCTTGTGGATCTGGAAGCGTTCTGGAGATATCTAATTGTCTGCACTTGTGCTCAGAACCTGGTTTAACTTTGTGCAGGTATATGTGGGTAGGGAGTGACATGGATGTAGAGTTGTTGTTGACATGTGACTGTATTACCTTCTCTGCTACCTACTGTGAAAGCATTTCCATGGGCCTGTTCATTGATTTAAATATTTCAGTTTGGTCTGACAGATGATTGTGCTCCCAATCATTTCTTATAAGCTTGGGCTATTCATTTTTTCCCCTTGATTAGATGATTGCTATGTCACTAGATGCCAAAACTGAAGTTTTTCTTTCCTCTATCCCAAAGGATTGCTTATAAAAGCTTTTGAAAATATAATGCAGTTTCAGTTACACTTTTAAGGTGTTTATTTAGCAAACATAATTGTGTTAATACCTCATACAAGAGACACAAATGAATTTTAAAGTACCATTATTGTAGTTACCAATTAGGAGACTGAGTGGTTCATGGTACATGAGGTGTACATGAAGAAGGGAAGAGAGATAAGAATTGCGAAAGGAAAAAGTGTGCCATCCACTCGGAGTGTTATTTGTTATGTGGCTTCAGAAAACAAAGAATAATGAAAAAAATCATCTTTACTTGGCATAAATCTAAGACTGAAACCTAGCTGAGCCTATAAAACAGAACAGTTATTTGTATGAGAAATTTATAATTTTTAAAATTCATTATAAAAACTAATACCCAGGAGGAGGGATTATGGCCAGGTAGTTTTTGTTTCTGTTTGGAGAATTTGGGTATGTTTTACTGGGGATTATGTGCTCTGTAGTAAAATGTTCAAAGGTACTTTATGCTTCAATTCAGTCAATATTTTCCAGTAGCTTTACCCTTCCCCTGTTTCCAGGGAAAGGTGGTCTTAGGTTGTAAGTTCCTTTTGGAATATATTGTGTGTCCGTTTCCTTACTCACTTCCAACTTTCCTCTTACATAGTCTTGAAGACTCCACAAGTTTTTTTCTCCCGTCCTTTCCTAGCTGTGTATGTGAAGAAGTGTTTCAAAGTTTATTCTGTTCATATAAGCTAAATTATTTCTTGGTGATCCTTCCCTTTATTTGTTTCAAAATTCTTGCCAGTATAAGGTACTCGTATGCCGTAGCTCCTCATTAGTTTGGCCCCTTTATCTAAAATATTTATATTTACATGAGCCTAAATAGTGTACTTGAAGCAGTGAGGACTGTTTCTTTTCCCAGCTGGTTAGCCAGATTGGTGATGGGCATCTCATTGATGAAGGAACATTGTGGCCTCTAATATGAAGCACTAGGCATCTTGGGCAGACGCCATCTCAAACATACATTGATCTTACGTGTAGATTACTAAGAGAAAGTTTCTGAGAAGATTGTCTTCTAGGCTAAACACCAGCTTACAAGACCATTTGCTCGTGAAACAAGAGGTTCTGCTTTGTGTGCTTGTTCTTTATTAATCTTGTGGCAGGTTTGGTAGCCAGAAGCTGCTTGAGAAAGGTTGCTAAGTTGCCTCTGCAGTTCATAGTAGGTTTACTGCTGTAGAATTGGTCATGAGTGTTGCAGTTTCAGATGTGTAGTTCCTTAAGGCGAGGAGGTACTGCTCTCACCAGGAGATAGATGAGAGAAGAAGTGCTGTGTGGTTTTCCCAGGTCACCTCCCACTGTCTTCCCAAGAAGCCTCAATAACGATTCTGAAGTCACACTGGTGACTCTGGGTGGGATTCAGTCTATCAAAAATAGGTAACTACAGTACAGACTCTGCCTCAATTAAGTATCTGGTTTGTGCTTATAGTGAACAAAGTGAAAAGTTTTAGGATGCAATTTGTCTTATCCTAAAGTAGATGTTTAAAATATATCAGATAAATTGTTCCCTAAAATGGCTGTTTCTCTCAATTAACTATGAAGGATACTGATGCTGATACCTGTAGTGCAGAGATGAGATGAATCATGCTCTCTCTGGCTTGAGAAGGAAAAAAAATTTATATGATATGCTTACATTCTTAGTTTAAATTTTGGGCTTAGTAGAATTTATATGTCGTCAATAACTTGATTTTATTTAGAAAGTTTGTTTAAAGACCCTTGAGTAACCATTTTCAGGAAAAAGTGATTACCTTCATAGACTGGTGTGGATTCTTATCTGTAATTTTTGTGTGTGGGAAAACAATCATGCTCTTCCTTGATACTCCAGTTTTGAGGAGATTACAAAATATGGGTAGCAGAGGTGGCAGTTCCATCTGGGCATGGGCCTATTCATGGCACTGCTACTTGAGGCAAATACAGTGTATTCTCCAGGATGCAGGAGAGGGGCACTGCTGATGCAATGTTTTCATCATGAGACACACAGTGTATCACTGTCATCTTCTGAGTATAGTACTAACTCTTAAACAATAGTTTCTGTGTGTAAATGCATCCAGTTAACCATTTAAACAGTTAGAAATTACTTTAGATGTGGCTTAAAATATTTTTGGCATCTGCATATAAAAGTTAAAGTTTTGAAGTATAAGTAAAACATATTAAGTAAAACACATATTTCCCTGAACTGGTTCAATTTACTCAGATTTTTAAAAATATTTATTATTTATATTGTGCTGTGTATTATCTGTTTATTTAATCATTTTAACACTTTATTTCATTTAATTGGTTGAGTTGTTTTTTGTTTTATTTCAGTTTTAAGACCATTTACTGGAGCACCTTACTCCACACTTGTTCTATGTCCAAAACATCGTCAACTATCTATGAGCACTAGTTAGCTTAATGTATGAAAACAACCTAGGTATTTCAAGAGTACAGAGGTCATTAAATGTTTTGCATAATCATGTCATGTTTTCTAAGTGAAGCTAATGTTTCTTTCAGGGTATATGTATTGAAGAAAACGGTTTTGCCTGTTGTATAAAGAGTGGGAATCTGGACTTGTCCTCAGTTCTGTCTCTGTTTATCTGAGATTTGTCAGATTGTTTCCTTTTCCTCAATTCAAATGTAATGTTTTGAGACTCTTAAATGCAAATTTTCAAATACGTGCTGTGCATTATTACCTTTTAGCTCATAAGGTTCATAAACACTCTTCTATAGAGGAGTCCACAGAGATGAGAGGAAATCTAGTATGATAAATGAAATTCTTTGTCCACAGAGCTGTGCAGAGAAATCATTGTTTTCAGTGCAAAATAAAGTTGAGAAGCAACATGTGGAGCAAGAAAGATCAGGTTAAGATTTTTTAAATGAACTTTTTTGTTGTTGTTGATGTTTAATAAAAAACATTAATGCCTTAAGTAAAGGGGATAAAATGAGACTATTTCAAGACCATCTCTTTGCCTGTGCAAAGAAAGCCATAATCTCAAGGAATAAGTGAAAAAGCTGGTAAAAGGAGGAATTTGGTGGTACATAATGAAGATAGGACTACATTGGAAGAAAGAAGACTTGCATTTCCTGAAGGGTTCCAAAAATTTCTTGAGGCCCTGAAATCCCTGTGCTTTATTACTAGAATTCAGTCCTTAGAGAATAAGGCTTGGGGATGGTTTCTGAGCCCTGCAATGTCCATTTGAGTAAGGGAGGTGGATCCTACTGATACTTGGAATGTGTTGCTCTAAGATTTCCTTCTAGGAATGGGTGTGTGTGTGTGGAGTTAAGGGATGAAAGTTTGAGGGCTTCCCTCCTCTGGTGAGCAGGTTTCATTAGGGCAAGTCCTAAACAGTGGCTAAAGTCTTAAAAAGGGACAATGGTTGTTGAGTTTTTCTGCAAGAAACCTGTGATGAGTATTACTTTGACAGATGATCCAAGCTGCCTCTGACCATACCTTATTCTTCTCTACTATGCTCAATGCCATTGCAGAACATTTCATTTTCTGTTTGAATCAGTACGATTTTAATTGCGTAGTAAAACTGGTTTTCGCTGCTCTCATAAGTATTCTGTTTTAATTCAGCCACTAGAAATTATTCCTAATAGTAATTCTTTCTAGTTTTAATCTATACATTCATGCTGTTCTACTTCCACATGAATGTTCTTACATTTTCTGTTTCAGTCAAATAGAGTGAATACAATTACCATGATAGTAAACAGACAAAGGAATAGTAACATAAAATTACAACTATTTAAACTGTCATTGAATAGAAATCATTTGAATCATAAGTAAAACTTAAGAGACTGAGCCAATGAGTCTCTCTTCTTATCCATGATTAACTACTGACAATTGAGGTACCTGGTGAGCTGAAAAAGGACTATCTCTTTATGTCAAGTACATGTCTAAAGATCAGGAATAATTACATTCCACATTAGCCTTCATAGCCTCCCTGACCTGGTTAATTAATTTTTTGCTAGGATAATAATAGTAGAAATAGATTTAAAGATATGCTTCATCATTAAGTATGTAACTGACCTCCAATTTTAAGAGCCAAACCTTTCATTTATTGCCTTTTGGAGACAGGTTAAAGCTCCTTGCAGAGAGCTTGCTGAAAATGCACAGTCTGGAATCTAGTTATTGTCAGTTCAGTTACGCTCTCTGAGGTTGTCTCTCTTTGCAAACTCTGCTTAGTGTTGACAAGCAAAAGCAATGGTGATGCTACTGTTCTAGGGCTAGGGAATATTCTCCCTTACCTTTTATTTTTTTTTTTAGTTCGTTTTTTTCTTGTTATTGATCATGAAACTGATCCCCTTCCAGCAAGCTCTACAGAGGACCAAATAAAGCCACGGAAAGCAATTTGATACTTTTATTGGCAGGGTACGCAGATCAGATACTCCCTTGAAAGAGAGAGAGAGTTATAAACAAAGCTTAGAAGTCCAGGAATAGCCCCCAGCTTCAGCAAACCCTTAAAATATTTTGTAATTGTATCTTCAATCATGAATTAGCCAGGAAAAACAGACCTTTTTTGCCTTTATATTTCACTGCTGTATGCTGTTTTTAATTGCCCACAGGCATACTGTTGTGATCTTTGGAAGTTTAAAACTGGGATAAAAATGCAAATCTAATTATTTCTTTTATCTAATCTAATTAACTTTTACAAGTAATGATACATGCACTGCAGCCTCCATCAAACATTTTAATAATGATGTTTCTGGATGAAAGAATAGGTAAAAGTACTGTAATTTATAAGCAGTCAAGATTATGGCAGTAGAAAATGTAAAATATTGTGGTGGCTTAATAAACTATAGCTGCAGTTTATTAATTTACAGTAGAAAAGATGCATTTCTCTTAAACTGCAGTTTGCTTGTGAATTGATTCCTGGACATCTTTGCTATATATTTTTACTGCTTTTTAAACAGTTCAGTATTAAAAATAATATGTGTCTAACTCCCTTCTGCAATGCAGTTGTGTGCACGTGGAAGAGAGAAATGCTGTTATGTGCCTGTAACTTGTAATTGGCTGCTAAATCGCTGATTCAAATTCATGGGGCTCTGCTGTAGGTGTGGCATCACAGCTCCCATCCAGCTCATAACTTACTTGGTGTAAATTGAAACTGATCCAATGGAGAAAAGACAAACATGCTAAACATCAAAGTCAAAGGTTTCATATTTTATTTATTATTACATACTGGCTTATTAATGAGTTCTAAAGTCCTTATGTGATAATTACTCAAGCAAAAGATCTGTCATAGGCCAGCTTTTCCCAATAAAAGGCTTTGTGACTGGCTGGCTTGGAATTTTCTGTTAGCTGCATGGAGAGAGAAATAATGTGGGAACCTTACCTTCTCTAAGCAACATATGCTATGATAAATATTCCAGTGATATTCCCTATCCTTTATTCAGCCTCTTCCATACTACAAATGCTTTAGCATGGCAGCATGGTGGTTGTCTAAGCAAAAAAGTTCAAACAGCGCAAATGGTTCATTCTCCGGTGCTATTTGGAAGCTTCTGATCTTCCACCTTGGTCTCCCATTTACCAGGATCCTGCTAGCAGCTCTGCTCCTGAGGCCTTCAGTCCTTGGAAACAGGTCTTATTCTGGCAAAGCAGAATGTAGTCCTGGGTTTGACTCTTACCTCAATTCTCAAAACTGTATGCAGTAATGAGGGGTTGTTGGGTTTTTGAAATTTTTTTATTGTGACCTTTTAAGAGTTAAATTAACTGTCTTGCAGTTTTCTAATTCACTGCTCGTTGTTTTTTTCTTTTTTTTTCCTTATTTCATCTACCAGAGTCTAAACAAATTGTATTTAATTCAAAAATTAAGCCTTGTGTATCTCTTTCGTATGACTTCTCTAATTATAGAGCAGTAAATGGTAGAATAGCATATGTTAGCAACATGAGCAGCAGTCTATGAAATGAGCTACAAGTTAATAAAATGATCTTGTGGTGGTGTTGGCCAAATGTTAGCACACATGTTTTGAAAAGTGGTATTTCAACAGACTTGAAGAATAGGACTTTGGCAGACGGGTGCTGAACATGATCTGGTGTGTGGAAATTTGTTAAACCAAAGTAAATGTCATTGTTTCTTAGGCTCTTGGTGGTGCAGAAAATGATAGTAGCTGTCCTCCCACTTTTCCTCTCCCATGTGTGTTTTAAAATTAAAAACTAAGATATAGGCGACCCCAGTTCAAGTCCTGCTGCTTCATTTGCTCAGGGCGTGCTGTGCTGTGCTCTCACCAGTGGCTTAAGGGCTTGTTCTCAGCTGTGCCTGTGCCAAAGCCAGGGGTTAATATCTCACTGATTCTGTTGAGCCCAAACACTTGTTCTACAGCCTTTGCTTACAGAAGGGCCTCAGTTTTGAGCCCTTTTAGTCAAGAGGCAGATCATAACCATCTCCTGAATAACAGCAGAGGATCAAGCAAATCCTTGCTGCCCACCTGTACTGCTGTCCAGGGGTCACCCTCGGCATGTGGTCAGCCCCTTCCAATAGAGTATGGAACAACAATCCTCAGTGCCTGTGGAGCCAGACACCCTGGTCTAGCTCCCAAAGAGTTTGGCAGAGATTATGCTCTGAACCTCTTTGGTGCTGTTCCTCTGGTAGCACAGGTTCATATCACCTCCACTATCAGTCTTCATGATGTTCTCTTTTCAATATTGCAATATTTGGAATAACAGAATAGTAACGTACAGTTCGCTCCAGCACAGAAAACCAGTTTCCTTCCTAAGTGGCATGTGCGCAAACTAAAGTGGATAAATGGGATTGGAAGTTGTGCCAACTGGGAGCCTATTCCACAGGGCTGATCCCATGAAGTCTTACATGTTTGAGGAATCCTTGCACAGCCAGTATTTGATTGCTTGTGTACTAAATGTTACTCACATAAATGGGCTTTGCAGAACTGAGCACCTCATGCAAGGCAGAACTTAAGATACTAGTATGGTGATTCAAAGGTATCAATGTGGCATGGATTTTAGGGAATGTAATTTGTTTTATTAGACAAACAGACATATGTAGATAAAAACACCAACTATTTGGGCATGCCAGCTCTTTTTCATGTGTTATATCAGTGTTACATTGAAACGTATTCCAGGACTAACAGAAAATGCTTGAGATATTGGCCTTTCATTTCTAATTAGTTACTTTTTCAGTTATGATTTTTGTGATTGACAACCGTGTGATGGCCAAGAGGGAAAACAATCAGGTTTGGGGTTGTGTGAGTTTTTTTGCTTTGGTGGTTTTTTGTTTGTTTCATTTTTTTGGTGTGATTTTTTTGTTTTGTTTTGGGTTTTTTTGGTGTTTGTTTTATTTAATGGCACACACACCTCCTCCCTCCACTATTTGACACACTCATAAAGAGACACTGAGTAAAGAAAATAGTTAATAAAAGTTAGTATTGAAATGACTTGATTTATGAAGATATTCAGATATACAGGCAAGACTGGAATGTGATGATATCAGAGGTCAAAATTTCTGTCTGCAGAAGTAGGTATTTGGAAGAAAATGATGAAGTACAGCCCCACATAAAAAGGCCAAAAACATTTAGCAAATAAATTCTAAAGTACTTTTTGAAATCTCACAGTAAAACCTTAAATTTATCAGATGGGCTAAATCCTGACCTAAGGAATCAGAGTGTTTTTAGTATAATTGTGAGAATGTTCCAGAATGTGATTGTATTACTGAAGCAATTTGAGCATAAAAACATATTTTAATATGTTTAATGTCATGACAGCAAGAAATAAGTAAGTGCATTGCTCTCTGAATGCATTCAGGAAATATGAATTCACATAAATGAAGTAGTAGTATGTGCAATCCAGCAAATGAGCAAACTAGATGTTGTTTAACATTTCATATACACTTGATGGCATGTAAGTAAAAGTCGAATGAATATTTCTAATATTTGCTGTTTTATGCAGCCAGCTAATCCAGACGCTCACAAAAATGTCAAAACATAATTCTCAAGGAAATAAATGGCCTTGTCTGGGATTTATCTATCTAATCTCAAAGTTGTTGTTAAAGTAAGGAAAAATTGGTTTGTGACTGCAGTTTACACACTATTTTGTTTTGTCTGTAGCATTAGAAACCCCTCTCCCCAAATAATTAGTTAATATAGTGGCTTGTATTGTATGCAATGTTTTTGCTTCCTTGAAAGAATTGATCTTGTTTATATCATCTTCAGCAAGTTGGGCATTTGCACAGCTTGGGTAAATTATGTCTATATTGAGAATCTAGAAGTTACACAGTATGCATTCCATACTTGAGGGATGGGAAATAAAAATTGATATACTGTGCGGCACATGACATAACACAGTGAAATATCTTTTGAATTCCAGAGGGATGCACTGACATCACTGTGCTTAATTCACATGCAGTAACTCCTACAAAATGTTATTAACTTTAAATTGAAATTTGCAATCATTCCGTAAAAAGAAAATAAATGATGTCACAATATACAATGGTGCATTATGAAATGCTGAATTCATCTTATTCACTCACTCAAAATGACAGTATAAGAAAATATTAAAGTTGTAACACTAAATAATAAAAGAAAAGAAATTCAGAGTTGATGGTGAAGTGTGAAATCCATCTTGAGACACATCACCACCCCACAGTATGGAAGGGCAGGCACTTCTGAGTTAGGGAACTTTGTTTTAAAGTAATGTATTAGTCATTTTTATTCTGTAAATGAGAGATTAACCAGTTGGAGGAATATATAGTTAGTTTAAAATCTAAATCAGATAGATAAATGAGTAATGTGGCTACTTGCTACAGGTAACAAAATAGTGCAATATATGCCTAATAGCCTAAGCATAGACTGAGATTCTGTATTTGACAAAGCAATGTATATAATATAAATATAGAAATAAACCTTTCTCAGAAGAGGGGGTACTGCACTTGTTTTTGCTCTGATGAGTGATTTGTATGAAGAATGCTAGTATCACATTTCTAGCTTTGCCTTTTCCATCTCATTGAATTTTATTGGTGATATATTTTCAGTATACTCATCTCCTCTGTAACTGCATATCTGAGTGTCTCATAAGCTGAAATGCATTATCCTCACAACACTCTTTTGAGGCAGAATAAAAAGCATATAGATATTTGGGGGCATCTAATTTTAGATATCTAATTTGGGTGACTGAATTAGGACTTTTGGCTCCATATATAAAGCAGTCCAGGTGCTGTGAATTACATTCTGTTGATTAGACAACGAGGTTCCTAATTTAAGCACCTTAGTTAAATTTCCGAAGTGACTCGATCCAGTTCTTGTATGAAATTTGATAGACCTGAAATTTGTGGTTTCAGAAATCATAGGGCAGTCCTCTAACATCTTGATTGTACTTTTTATCATGACTTTCTGTCAATTTATCACTTGCCTTAATTTACTTTGTTTGAGCTTGTAGCCAGAGTGAATCCACTTCAGCCAGGGGAATATTTGTTTGTTTCTCTCACCTGCTGCCCGGCCTCAAATGAAAACTGTTTTAGCTGGCTCGAGTCTTCCATGTGGCCGAACTGCTGACCAGCAGTACAGCCACTGTCGTAGAGAAAGAGGCAAGTGGAGAGGCTGTGCTCAGTGAATTCTGTAGTTTCCCAAATCCATGTGTTTCCCTTACTGATGTAGAGCAAATTCTATGGCTGTGAAACGTCCTTTGAACAGTGGATTATTGTGGAGAGAAAATAATTTTTTATTCAAAGAATGCCTACGTTTCTTGGCGGTCTCTTGCAATTTGTAAGAGGTTCAAGAGACTTACGTGAAACAGACATTAAATAATGGTTCTTATTTAACCAAAATGGCTGTTTTTAAATGGAGATCTTGCATGCCACATTTTAGGCCAGAATATATTTTTTACAGCCAAGTTATAAACCTCTGAAAAAGGGGGCTTATAATGGAAAGGTTGACACAACGTTAATTTTAGTGTTGTAAATGCAATGGTATAATTTTGGAAAAAAGCCTTTATAGCTCTGCTAAGATATTAATTGCAGGAAATTACAGCATATCCTATTAAAGTATTATGTCAGTGGCATACATAGCATATAACACCTTTGCATATTCTCCCTTGTTTTCACGGTAACGTTTTGCATTTTGATGCAAAGAGTAAAGAGTAGGTGGCTAAAGTGGCTCAGTTTCTCATTACTTTTGCTCAAGGGGGAAAATCCAGCCTGGGTAATGCTTGCTTATTGTCCACTCTGGAAACAGATCTTCTGTTAACTGGGTAAATCTGACATGGGCATCGAGGAATGAAACAAATTCTGCTCAAATGAAAGTCTTGTCTTTGTTTTGTGACTTTTGGATCAGGGTTTTTGATTTGAACCAGTCCTTACAGACACAAATAGGGTTTGGCCAGGTTCTTCCCAGAATGGCAACT